>JAANDH010001310.1:0-65805 GCA_011799765.1 Nymphaea thermarum | reverse complement strand
ACGGGATCTAAGGCCAAACTGAATTCTAATACAAAAAATACATTACAAAATTAAAAAAATATTATTTTTTTCAATGTAAAAAATAAAAATTTCATTGACGGGTGGGGCCATGGCCTAGGCGGGCCCCCGCTTCCCTCTGCCCCTGGTAGTGTCTCCAAAAACACAATCTAATCATATCAAAAATTAGTTGAAAAAGCGTTGTTTGCTGTTGTTTCAGACTTAGCTTCAAAAGCACAATCAAAATTGATAAAAAAACCTACACTTCTCATATATAAACATATATATATATATCAGATAGTTTTTATATTTTGCAATGTTAAAAATAGTTACAAATGGTGTATTCCTCCAGAAAAGTTGATTGGCCACAGTTTTTAGTTATGGAATGCACCATTTGCGATGGTTTTAACATCATAAAGTGTTTTTTTCATCTAGTAAGAGATGTAGCCGGATCACTTCAATTTTTCTATTACATATCCTTTCAAACTGATCTTTATTTAATTACAGACACTTGAACATTATGTCTGGCACTTTTCAGGTAAACTGAGGACGGGGTTTAATTTCAGGTTTTTTTTTTTCTTTTATTTGAACACGCAGAGCAGAGATCATTAGTTCAATGAACTACTAATTTTAATACGAGTACACGGATATCAGATTCATTAAGCTAAAAGTTGACAAAATCTCCTTCGAATGTGTCGAGAAACTAATACTTCGATCAATTCTGACCTCTGCCAGTTTGGGCTGTGAGATTTGAGAGGTTTAATCTTAGGATGGCTATTACAGAGAAGTACCGTCCTGTCCATGTGATTCAACCAGAGTGGTGCTGATTTGGCCTTTGGTGGAACTAGAATTTTTAGCCAAAGGGGCATTATTTTAAATGTTTTCATGCCTTATGGGCCATTGATATATAAAATTAATGCATAGTTAAGAAAGCCATTAGGTTGTGTTTGTTTCAAATCCGCGGTGATCTGAAATTATAGAATCTTATATTCAAGGATTGAAAATTGGACCCTCATTAAATCAGTAGTTTTTAACATATATCATGAATTTAAAATCCATGTTATTGAGATCTAAAGATCTCTAAAAACACCCTTTTTTTATGNTTCTCCATTATTCTTGTTCTTGCACATACATTTAATGTGGAAAATGACGATCACTGATAAAATTTTCAGGCCAACTAAACCTTAAACCCCCGATAAGAGCACATCGGGATGGTAGTTTTTCAGGTGACAGATGTTGAAGGGTAGGCCGGAAAACCATTCAGACGAGAGAGGCCAAGGGGCGAGAAGCTTGCACTTATGCCAAAATCGGTGACATTTTTGTGAGAAGGGTTGGTACGTCACTCCTCCGATGCCACAAAGAAAGAGAGAAAAAAACGAGAAGGAAAAGAACTGGTAGAAGAAAGAAAGTCATGGCTATAGCACCACCTGACATTGAGCAAGTATACAGCCTTCATCACATGGACATGACGCATTACTCCTTTGGAAAGGGTTCATGACTAGATAGACAAACTTACTTGTTGGCTGCATTTTTTGCAATCGGTAAAAATTAAAGAAAAACATAATTTCATGTAATTTAGAATAGAGAATGAAGTTAATTTAGTCAAATTTGTGGCATCTCTACAAACAAGTTGTGTTCTTGTTATCAAACGACCTAGAAATGGACCAAAATTTTGTAGTATACAACAATAGCATATCAAACTCTCACAATTTATGCCATTTACAGCAACGAAAACCCCCAAGTTCATCCCTTCCCATGCACCAGCTCAAAACTCTCGAACCAGATGCACTGGAAAGGCATGGAGATGCAGAAAGCAATGAATGATTAACTGATGGCATGACACTCTTTTCTCAAATTCATGACCTTTGATCACAGGGTCTCTGAGAGGTCATATATGATTAAGAAGAAGAGGAGGAGGAGGTGGAGGAGAAAGGGGAGATAAAGGAAGAGGGAAGGAGCTAACAAAGGTGGTGGCAGCAGTGGCTATGGCCTCCATCGACTACTTCTCCTCTCAGTCATGAGATTCCTCATCGCTACATAAGGAAAATCACTGAATGCATAAAAATGAGAGATTTTATTTTCTCAGGGCTGCTTGGTGGTGGACTGAAAGGGAAGGAATACTAAAGTCCCTCCACCATTCATTCTGGCTTCTTCTTTATTTTGAGATTTTTAGTGATGAACTCTTCCTTTTAAGCATTGCTTTAATCTTTTCCCTCTAGGGTTTGTCGAATTGGCTTTCAATACAAATTTGATTAGCATTACTTTCTGGATACCGTGTGGTTCTTTTGGAAACTTATTTCAACCCACCAACCTCTATAATTGGAAATTCAAGATGCCATGAATCTACTTGGTAAAATTCTAAAAAATCCTAATATAAATGAGTTTGCGCCAACAATGTGTGTGCGTGTGTGTGTGTGTATATATATATATATATATATTCAGAAATTGCTGAATGATTTTCATTTTTATCTTCAAACCCAAACACGAGAAACCAATTTCACCTGTTCGATCAAAAAGAAAGATGGTTAAACTTCAATCAAATACACATACGGTTTCCAAAAAGGATCACTTTTTTTTAATGTTATGAACACAGTTATTTATCTAATTAACGAAAAAACAAATGACGTTATCAACACAGCTATGATTTTAGCTAATATGAGAAAATGAAATAGTGATAGGGGTAATTCTACTTTGCTTGATACTTCAAAACAAGGGAAATTTATAACATAGAATTTAATCGAGAAAATGAAGGGAAAAAAGTGAGATAGTGAAGATATTTCTGATGATGGCAGGGAAACAAAAGTGAAAAGGAGAAAATGATTAAAGAGAGTAAGGGAAAATTAATTTTGATCAATACTTTCAAATTCCAATCAACATAGATGGTATTGTTTTATATGTATAAATATATGCATCTCTAAACAATTTAAGACCTAATTAGTTCCAGTCAAATGGAATTGATTAGGTGGATTGTTTGGATCTATAGAGCAAGCGATTCGATCCAGAAACCAGTTTCAATTCGTTGGTCTAAAATGTTATTCGCTATTTTCACATAAGCGGCCTAGATTTTCATTAATTCTAAACGCCGACCCTGTTCTCTCCAAGTGGCAGCGCACTTCAATGGCATCAAAATATTCTTCCCGTCCTCCTTCTGACTCGTAATTGGAGTCGGAAAGCAGAAGACGAAGAGGAAGAAGACGAAGAAAAGAGAAAAAATGGTAGAACGGTGGTGATTCCTCACGCTGTCTCTCACTCTCACACGAATACCCATATCCTGTTTGCTTCTTTGTGATCTTCATTTTCACCATTCCCCAGTGACCGGCTGTTGTTGGTCGTCGCAATCTGTAGTTCATCTGCTCGCTCGGTAAGTAGAGGATTCAGGAGCTGTAGTAGGGAACCTTTCTGACGAAATTATTCACTGTCAAAACATGTTAATGTTTCTCCTTGATAAACAACGCCACCATGTATTTGATGAAAAGGGGCACCGTGCAAATAGTTTTTCTTTTGCTCAGAAGGAATCATTTTGCATTCCTAGGCGGTCAATTGTCTAAGACTGTAAGTAATATTGATTGGCTCCCTTTCAGGTGTACAGATTGTGCCTAGAGGGGTGAGGAGAGAAGGGTGGATATGGCAGACAAAGCTTCTAGAGCTTTGGTGATCTATGGTGATGGGCTGATGCCTTCTCTCTCTCGTGAACATACCAATATACATAAGCTTGCTTCTTTGGGCTGTTGCGGTTTCTTGGCATTGAGGAATGCACCTCTTGGCGGTTTGTGCACTTAAATTTACATCTTCATGTTCAACTAGTAATGAGCATCGTTTTCTTTCGCTCGCATGTATGCAAGCATGCACACATACTCTTGCACATGTGTGAGTCCTTGCATGAATTTCGACATGGAGCTTAAGCCCATGAAACCGTGATGTTGTTTTACTCAAATCACTTAATTGGCAGCGGAAGTTGAGGTTGGGAGTAATCTGTGGTCCATTTTTCCGATTTAATCGTCATTTTTCTTCTTGGGGAAACTTGTCGTTTATTGAGGGAGCTTTCAAAGAAATATTGTGGTAAATTTAATGAATGTCAAGATACCATTTAGTCTATGATAGTGAGTTACTCTGAAGGACTTTTAGCAGTTATCCTTTCTATTCAAAATTTTTTTGTTAAAATTGGGTTGTCATATTGATTAATGTAGTAAGCATTAGCTATCCTTGGGTATCTTACCTTTTAATATTTTGGACTTTCACTGTAAATGGTGGAGTTCCTCCTCACTACAGAACCTGGCAATAATTGCTGAAATTTTTATGTCTTCTAATGCTATAAGATGTGAAAGCATAAAGTAGTCAGTTATATCCATTAGGACTGTTACTGATCTGGCACAATTTCAGACTGATTTCTTTGAATTTCCTTTTTTCAAAGTTGAGCAGTTAATGAGAATGAATTAACAACTGCTTCAAAAATCACATTAGTATAAGAACTAAAGCTTACCATGATTCATGTAAGATGAAATTGATCCATCTTACGTAGAGAAGAGCTAACAATTGCTTGTGTTTTTGAAAGTGCAGGGGCCCATGGACAAAATAAAAGTTAACTTTTTTGCATGCATGTGTTTTTCTATATGCATGTCTCGTCAAATATGTGCATGTATGAGTGGTGTCTATATGTAGCCATGCACCACAGCTTTTGTTCCCATGCATTTTTGTGAGAGGTTAGCAAGTCAAACTTGACTGTGTCAACAACTATTGCATTGCAGAAAATGAGGATGCGAGAGTAGCCAGAGAACTAGCTCAACTGCTGGATGTACCTTGTGAATTTGACGTAAGTGCAGGTTGTTTGGGTATTCAAGCTTATAACAAGAACATGATCCTTTTGTAAAACGTGACTGTGACTGGTAGGTCTGACCTGCTAAGAATTCCTGCTTGGGTTTCAGACTGGAGAGCATGATCACACTGATGCTAGTGCCATTTTTCAGAAGTCTTGCATGCCTAAGATATCAGAAAGGTTGTATTGATGTATCTGAATGAGTTCTGTGAGAATTCTGCTGTCATTCTGTTGAAAAATATCATAATATTAAGTTCCTTCTAAATTTCAAGGTTTATGGGGATGAAAGCTGCTTTCTGCACAGACTGTTCTCTAGCTAAATCATTTGGAAAAGATGCTGGCTTCACAGTAACTAATGTTCATGAATTGATGGAAGGAAATGTTACTTCAGGACATCTTGATCAAGATAAGCTTGATATTCCTATTTTGGCTTCCAGGTTGCTGAAGATGCTAGGCCTACAACACGGTGATGTAGTGGAGACAAATGAAAATGATTTAGTGCTTGTGCATGTCAAAGCTTCTACTGAAAGCTTTGCTGCTAATGCACTTGAATTTGTGAATTTATTGGTTGGTGAGATTATTGAAGTTGCGCAAAATGCACCTAAGATATCTTCACGATTACATCTTTCTCTTGTCTTAAGTTATGCCTCAGTTCCTGAAAATGAAAGCAGAAGTTTTCTAACGTTTTCTCCTCAAAAGGATGATGGTAATCTTTCAATGCTTTATCCTCATCAAAGTTACACTATGAAGGAAGGGAAGATACTAAATGGCATAAGGTGCACCTGTATTTTTTCTCCAGTTAATTAATCTGTGAGCATTCATAATAAGATCTTTCTTTAGCTGATTAGTATATGTGTTGCAGGCATCATCATCCAATGTTAATTGCCCAGTGGCAGGAGGCTGTGACCCGCAGGGATATGGCTCAGGTTTTTGAGTTTGAAGAGTTTCAGAAGGTATGGTTGGTCCTGTGCTAAGTTAAAATTCTATTTGCTAATGTGATCTTAGGTTTGCTGAAATTTTGTACCCTTGAACTAATTTTATTTTGAGATTAACTTGCTAAATCTGTGACAATATTTGGACTGACTGCAAACTTAAACTTGGTGCATCCTGATGTTTTTACCTGTAATAAAATAAGGTTCTTAAATCCCTATAAGGTTCTAAAAACTTATTTTCATGATTAACTTCGTTCTACTGTATAATAACATGAACCCAATGCAGATTCTGACCCTGGCACAACCAAGACATGTATTTTTGATGAATGTGAAGATCAATCAGAAATATCAATGACCACTATATCTAGTATGGGCAACTCTAATAAACATCAAGCCGAGAAGTGTCTATGCGATTATCATTAACATGCATATATTGCTCCAAGATAGTTTAGAAGACAACTTTCGCAAATGCAGAACCTTCTGTTGGACGCCATCTTATTTTGACAATCATTGGTCTATATCCCTCATGGTTCTTTGTAAATTCATAACTCATCTGTTACGGTAACTATCTTTGGGATTTTGGAAGATTTCTTGTGCTTCACTTACACTCTCAACTGTTATATGTGCATGTGTGAGGGCATTTGCATGTCCATGAGTATAGATATTGTTCAAGTGTATGATGTTTTAACTCTATTCTGACCTACATTATGAAAAGGAACCGATATGCAACTCAAGAAACACTAAATATTAGCTGAAAATAACTTTAAGCCATCGTTATGTATTTCCAGCAAGTGAAGCAGGATTGAGAAATAGAAATCTCTAAATGATGAACAGGCTATTTTTACTAATAAAAAACTTTCATATGGTTCCGTGGTTTGGAAAATGAGAACACCAATTTCATGAATGAAACTTGTTAAATCACCATAAAGTAGCTCAGGAACCAGGGTAAGGGTCCAGTTGGCACTTAACTGCATTAAGAATATGCTGGCCATTTATCTGCAAGGCTTATTTTCCTTGTAACAATATTATATAATGTGGAGTTGGTCTACTTTTCTTCTCATGTTTGGTTCCTAACATGCTGTTGGTTTGTCTAATAGAACACTTCAAATGAATGCCTACAAAGATTTTACTATATTTGGGTTATGGATCAGCAAGTTGTTGCAGTTCATTGAATGAACGATCTAAGTTCAGCTTAATATTATGCCAAGAAAATTTAGGTCCACTTGCAAATTACTTGAATTTGTTAGTTCACTTGCCAATTTTGGGCCGAGCATCTTCGTCTGGTCTTTTATGCTTAACATGGTTACCATCAAATTGTGTGATTTTGATTTCTCACTATTCAAATTAGTTGTGCCGAAGATGTTACTGTTTCTTCTACATTGGGTAAGCTTCCTCTGTGTGTATGTCCATGCACATTAGTTTGGGTTTTTTCTTTTTGGATGCAGCGCGGAGCTTTATTTTGTCATTAAGTGACTTGATATTATTTAATGCAGCATGGAGGCAATCTTGCTATACTTGCTGAGCGGTTTATTCATGAGGTAGCATTCAAGCTCTGGAAGGCTCCCAAATATGGTGCTTGAAGTAGTCAAATTTTCTTTCTATGATATCTGCAACGGTTGAGTTTCCCTCTTGTTGCTTCATGTTGATCTTCGTATCACGGTGATTTGGTTTATGAGCTTCATAGATCATAAATCTGTAGAATAAATTTCTGCCAAGGCATTGAGATATAACTTTTGGCCGATCAAGTGAATAGAGATTGCAAGACAATTGCCTCGTTTTAAAAAAAAAATGCTAAAATGAAAAAAAAATACGAAAAAATGCGTTTTTTCAATTCTTTTCTTTTTCAATTTATTTTTTTAAGTTTTTTAATGCCAAATTGTTTTTTTTTATTTTTTTTATTTTATTTGTTACAGATCTACTTTTTGTTGATGCGCGTATTATTAGTTTCTCATTTATTTTATTTTTCTCTCATTTGAGTTTTTCTAATTTTAAAAAAAAAAATTGTATTATTCTCTCCTTTTGTTTACAAGTTCGCCGGAAAAAAACTTTGAGAAAGTTTTTTGTGACTGATTTTAAACTAACCTGTTTTGAATTTCAAGACAGTTAAGATATCCATGGTACTGCAAGGTTTTTTATTAACCTTGTACGCCCTCTTATGGTCATGTCAAAACTTCGCCACTAATCCATCATCCTTGTTTGTGTGTGTGTGTGTGTGTATATATATATATATATGTATCTTTTTTGCAAACATAAGTCAAAACACAGCAGAGTAATGAAAGAATCATTGTATTTTGTGGGAAACAAGCTCCCCATAAATGACAAAAACAAAAACAATTTTCTCACTGTCAAAAGGTGAGATAGAGCTTCCTACATATGAGATGTTCATTTAGGGAGGCAAGTGATGGTTCGAGTTAAAAGGTCCCAGCAGCTACGGTTTGTATACATGGAAACATGATCCTTTTGACACATTGTTACATGCCCTATGTACAATCCATCCAGACTGTTTTACAAAATAGCCAAAGAAATGGGTAACCTGACAAGTCAAGATGAGGATGGGCTTTCAATGGCTTCATCTTGGATATGTTCACTTTTCTTGAGGTTAGCTAGAGCTGCTTTGGCAGCTCTGTTTTTGGCACCCTCCTTCTTGTTGCAGCTTCCCACTCCCATTAACTGCCCTTCTAACCAGACCTGAACTCTGGAGCCACACTTCCATTCACATCTCACAAATGTCACGCTTATTCCTTTTTTCTGGCAATACTCATGCAATTCACTCACTGGGTGCTTTCCCAATGTCTCCAAAGTTATAAAGGGCTCCAGCATTTTCCTGAATACCTGAAAACAACAATGATATTATTATTTCATTAGATATGATGACTCCATCATATTATGTTAATCAATGTTAAGGGTGTATATGTGTGTGTGTGTGTGTGTGTGTGTGTGTTCTTTAAGGGTAGTTCATCCAGTTGGTTCGAGGTTTTTGTAAAAAACAATCAAATGGATGGATGCAAAATATGTAAAATAATATATCTAAAAAGCCATGAAAACCCAATGTGTATATGTGGTACTATTCTTCTTAGCTTTTTTCAGCTTACAAATTCTCGTGTATACATCAATTTTTGCTAATGCAAGTTTGATTGCCCAGAAAAGCTCTATTTTATGATAGATTATCATGACAGACTGCCCATGAATTTAGAGTGCAGTGGTGTTTAGAAAACATTTCCCCTCGCCAGTAGTGGTGTTTTCTCCACCTCTTCTTTCAAACATGAGATGGGGATTACCGTTAAAAAAAATCGCTTTTTTTTTCAAAAAACAAAACCCAACATCAGTTATTTAATGAACGTGCCTTTATTCCTATATTTTTTTTAAATTCTTCATCATTCTTTAAGACTACATTATTTGGGAAAAAAGAAGCTTCAATCTCTAAATGGTGGACATTAAGCAATGCAACATTTTGATGAAGATTTTACAAGTGAAACTTTTGTAGCTCCTCAATTTAAGATGGTTGGATACAAATTTGATCTTCATCTAAAACTAGATAAAGGGGGAGATTTTGGAGTCATTTGGCAACTGGAATCTTCTTCTTTTATAAATCTATCAAAAAGTTTGGGAAATTTGTGGAACGCTCCTAAGTACTCCCCAAATGACCCCTTCGGTTGTGCATATGTGTATAGAAAAAAAAAATATTAGTTCATGTGTTTTATATATATATATATATATATATATATATATATATATATATATATATATATATATATATATATATATATATATAGAGAGAGAGAGAGAGAGAGAGAGAGAGAGAGAGAGAGAGAGACCTTCCAAACAGTGTCCAATGAGTGGCCACAATCGACGTAGACAGCTCCCGCCAACGATTCAGTGACGTTTGCAAGTATTTTTGGTGCATCAATGAGGCCACTGGAATGTATCGGAAAGTCTTCGATGTCTCGCTGCAATTGCTCAACCTACAAAAGCCGATAATTATCACCAACCGTCATCTGGGTATGTGCTTCTGTCAAGGGCCGACTTTTTCAAGTCATCTCTGGCCCGCGCGGTGCCGAAGGCATCCCCAAAGCCTTCGGCCAACCCTTTTATTGGCTTAGTCGGGCCAACCACAGTTGGCAGGCAACACTTCAATGGCCTTAAAAAATGATGATCATTTATTGATCTTTTTATAAAATTCCAAAGTTCGAGAAACTTGAACTATCTTGTATGAACGGTTCTTGTAGTTCTGTGCGGGAATTCAGTCGGCAGAACTATTTTTTCTACGAGAAAAAAAAAATATTATGTCCAACTAGTAAAGGTGATAATAGAAAAACACCGTTTAGAGAGATCTTCAAAATGATACTATTTTTAAAAATATATGACTGATTTTTTAACGCAAGTCAACCTTCCCATACAGACCGATGGTAGCAAAATTTTCATTAATTGCACTAATTTATTTCTAGAGGATGACTACAAACTCTTTTTTTTTAACTAAACAATGTGCGGAAGCCGTATATATCCAAAGGGCTTAATCCAAATAAAAAGTAATATTAAATAACTCGGAGTAGGTATAAACATCTTCTCGTTGTCAAGTGTTGGTTTCGAATTTTTCCTTTTTAAAAATAAAATAACCACAAAATACAGAAAAACAAAGAAGGAATAAAAACTTTTAAAATTTTAGCTCGATTATACAAACGAACTTAAACTCATTATCATTCAATCTAAATATTGGGATTTTTTTATAACATTTGAATGAATTGTTTTCGACATTTTCATCCATTTATATAATCGGATTAGTCATGAACGACCGTGTTTGGTCAAACAGCTGAAGGGAAGAAAGGAAGATAAACATAAACAGAAGATAAACATAAACAGCCGCATATGATGCTCTCTCCAATAAAAAAAAAAAAACACAAAAAGAACGGAGAAAATATAATGTGAAAACCTTCCCCCTTGCAAGAAAACTTGTTCGTCAAACCAGTGATAAGATTGCCTTTGATAGCATTAACAAACCAACTCGGTTTCCTAAAAGGATCAACTTTCTTTTCTACCATTATCAATACAGATATTTATCAAATTAACCGACAAAACTGACCCAAAAAAAAAAAATCGATTCATAAAACTGTAATTAATTTATCCAATAAACCCAAAAAAAAAAGAAAAATTGGTGATAGGGGTCAGTTTACTTTGTTCGACATTTCTAGAAAAGATAAACATATATATATATATATATGATTTGATCAAGAACATCAACTATAGGAAAACCTTCAAAAGAGTTTCTCTTATAGATTTTCTACAGTCGTGGGAAAGATGATCTATGCACAAGTTACATAAGAAAAGCACCAAGTATCTTTGGATCGTATATACCAAGAGTATATGATTGTTATTAGATGCTCATATATATATGTACCTGTTGTTCCAAGATAGTGACCTTGTGGCGCAAGAGCTTGTGCAGGCCGTGCCGGAACGCAACCCGCGCCAACTTCTCTGTGTCCGTGTTTGCGGACCGGAGGAGTGTCAGCTGACCGGGGGAGAGGCCGGGGTAGAGCTTGACCAAGTGATCCGATACGAGGAAATTGAGCACCGAGTCTCCTATGAACTCCAACCTCTCATAGCACACACCGCCCTTCAAAGGGTAGTAGTAGGAACCGTGTGTCAAGGCCCCCCTCACCAACTCCCGATCCGCGAACCGGTACTGTAGCTTCTCTTGAACCCGGTCCACGATCTGCGAGAAGTCGTCCTCTGGGGGTGCATCTGGAGTCCCTTCCATGCTTGGACTAGCTGTTTGTTGGAATCTATTTCCCAGGAAAGCGATTCAAGGGAAGGGCCTCTTGTGCCTCAAGAGGTCAAGAGAACGAACCGGTAGAACAATAGAGAATGGCCTTTTATAGAGCGTCTATGGTGAGAAGATGACGCCCTCAAATTATTTATTTCATATTTAATTTAATGGCCGTTGAAAAAAAAAAAAAAAACCTTAGCCTGTAGAAGATAAATTCTGGATTTTGTGTATTTCCAAAGGAGGTCCCCAAAATAGAATATTTGCTTTTAGAGCCTGATACAATCTTACATAAGTTTTTATAGAAGATTTTGTCAAATATATATATATAACCAATGAGTGAAAAGGTCCTCATTTTAATTTTTACTATTTAGTTAGACGGTTAATGAGTGGTCTAAAAAGTTTTCACCTCATCCTTCACAACATCGCGTATCATCGTCTTCATTTTTTTTTATTAGAGTTAAATGTTATAAAAACAAAAACGATCATTCAGCCATTGCTTCTCTCTTGTCTCCTCTCTTATATACGTGTATTAAATTGGAAATTAATAAGTAATTTTTTTCTTTAAATTGGCAATTAATAAAAAACAACAGGTAAAAAAAAAGTTTAACATGTTTTGTAAGGAAAGTAGTTAAAATCGTAGGAATTTGAGCTATTTTACCCTTTTTGTCCCGAAATAAACCCAGGTCAACATTTTAATAAATTTGCTTAAAAATATTGGATATAAAATGTCAAACTTAGGAAAGCCTCACATTCTGCATTAATGAGAGGTCAAGTAAAATAAAAGTCTGCAACAGAAAATTTTTGGACATGAATTGTTTGACTTTAGAAGACTTGGAAAGCAAGCAACAAGAGTTGACAAAGAAACCTTTGAAGTTTGAATATTAGGTCGGCGTTGTCTACTTTGGATATGAAATCCAAGGTCTATTTTAGATATGAGATCCAAGGTGGTTTGAAATGCTTCGAGATTTATTCGAGGATTTAAAGCCAAACCTCGCCTCCATCCGACCTCAAATACCAGGTTTTGACTACATAAAATGTCCTCAAATCTTTTTTTTTAGATAGTGGTGAAAGTTGGTCTTTATTTATTTTGTGAATTTCACATAAAATATAATATATATATATATATATATATATATATATATAT
Organism: Nymphaea thermarum; assembly: GCA_011799765.1. NCBI lineage: Eukaryota > Viridiplantae > Streptophyta > Magnoliopsida > Nymphaeales > Nymphaeaceae > Nymphaea > Nymphaea thermarum. The sequence continues at coordinate 53,158 of JAANDH010001310.1, read as the reverse complement.
ATATATGTGTGTGTGTGTGTGTGTGTGTGTGTGTGTGTGTGTGTGTGTGTGTGTGTGTGTGTGTGTGTGACAATTTTTTTTATACTAAGTTGTCATTCAAACAAATTCCTCCTTATATCTAAAAGGGACCGCAAGGTTAGTGAGGGACGTGCTATCTAGTGACAAAATTTCCCCATTTTTTTCTTTCAACCAGAAAGAAGAATTGAGTGTAGACAGTAATCGGGACATCTCAACTTACTAAATGATCAAAATATGGAACTCTGTTGAAATGAGGTTTGTGCATATTGGTAGTTGTCAATAAAAGTAGCTAGGGCCTATGTCTGGAATACATTCACAAATGGAAGGGTTGTTTTTCAAATAAGGTTTAGTAAATAAAGACCTTAAATGGAATTTCCGAATTAGCCTTAAATTGCACTATCATTATTGGGCAAGTGAAAAGGTTGCTGCTGAATAAGTAGACAGTGTGCATAACTAGGCATGGGTTCACTTATGCTGAGCTGTGCTATGGCTGCAGGGAATCTGTCAATTATTTATAGCTTCTGCTTGTTTCTACATTATTTATGAACCAGATGTAGATGGAGCATGTAATTTTGAGGCAGCCCTAAGCTGCATAGATATGGTTAAGAGTTTCCGCAATTTGAGAAAATCTGGGTATATATATATATAATGCACATTGATCAGTAGTGTTTGAATCAAATGTATAGTTTTCTCCTGAAGAAAAGTCCATTGATACACACATTAAGAATGCTTGTTACTGGATGCACCCTGTCAGTTGTTGCTTGTAAGTATATCAAGGGATAACCACTAGAAATTTTGGTTGGAAGGGCACTAATTCAATATCTTTAATTCTTTTAGGGGCGCTTATATATAAACAACTAAATATATCAAAGCATTAACATAAAATTAAACAAACATAGTGTTGGGAACTCACCATGTGGCTCCACCTTTATTATAGCCTAAGCTTCTTCCCATGGCCTGGTCTTCTCAGGGCATGGTGTTGGGAACTCGGTTGGGGGTTTGCCTCTCAAAGAGCTGGCAAATGCTGCGTACAACACACAGATATACATGAAAAATGTGAGAAATGTGGACAGTAGAATTTTTGCCGCTTAAGGAAGGTTCTATCATATTAAGACTTCATAAAAAATATTGGTTAAAATTTAGATATCTCCACACTTGAATTATAGTTGCCTCTACTGTCTGCCTAGAGATGATGATAAACAAGGGTAAAACGTAGAATGCCCTTAATTTTCTGGTAAGCAGAGAATGTGAAGTTGAAAACCCTAGATAACTCTTTCATGGTGTTTGTGTGAGTTTCTTCACAGTATCATTCTCAGACACTATGCTGGTCAAGCCTCAAGAGACATAGCATAGCTGGTCCGGGGTGAGAGCCCAGTTGTCAATATTCTGATAGGTTTTACTCTTCTGCACTATAAGCGGTAGCAGTGTGACATTCTAATGACGGGTGTACCATGGGTCCACCCACTTCTCAAAGCCGCCCTAAACCCAAGGGATGGGGAGAAGGTGAGAGGGCTTCAACCCTTCATCGATTGGCTTCCGCTCATGATCTGGCACAGGTCAGGGTTGTCTAGACTTTTTTGTTAATATGAAATTTGGGTCTTAAGTAATATGAGCTTAAATTTTGTAAACTATCACTTGGGATCTAGAGATATCCATTGCTTGGATGTAGATCTAGCCTTTCTATGCGAGCTAGCAAGGAGACCTATTTTTCCCCTTCTCTTTTAAGATCTGGCCTCGTCCTCTGGAAAAACTATACATGGCATATAGATAGACCTTGACAGATCAACCTTGATCTCCAAAAACAAGTAAAGATGGCATATAGATAGACCTTGACAGATCAACCTTGATCTCCAAAAACAAGTAAAGAGCTGCTGCTACCTTACCATCAATTTTAACCAGAATATGCAGAGAATCTTCAAAAAATGGCCTTAAAATCTTTCATTCCTATATCCCGTTTTAGATTTTTGAGTGCAATGCTGATGTAACGTTTTCTCTATTCTTAAAAGCGTGCCGCTTTTCAGGAACTAATCAAGGAGAGAACGTGGATTTTACAGTCGTGCATCAACAATTATCCGAAGTACAGTAACTTTGTAGCGATGTTTTTAAAAGTTCATATAGTCCTAACAATGGTGACATACCCTATTTCTACAATTTCATGTATACTTATTCGATACATGTTTTTTATATGTTTAAAATTTATATTGGCAATATCTCCTGAATCTTTCTCTCGGAAAATATTAACGTATCATGGGCAACTACCGTCTCCATGATTTTTCCAGAATGAGGTTTCAGATAATTAACTCCTGCGGTTTTTTTCTGATCTAGAAAAGTTTGCCGCTGCTCAAAAGTCACGCCTGCTGTTGGATGGAAGCTGCTTGTAACTTTGTGGGTTTGAAAGAGAACCATTGTTTCGATCACAATCATTTTTTCAAACTCGCACCTACTTACATCCCATCCATGTGATTTAAACTTTGCCACTGAAGGATCATCAAAGATCATTAAAAGAGCAACCAGATTGCCAGATGCATCAGTACCTAAACTGGGAAAGTCTCCTCACTGTGTCAAGATTACGGACCGTAGACTTCTAATAAGGAAGATGGTCCCTTTCACAATGACCAAAGCAATGATAGGCCTGTTATTGGGGCAACATTCCCTGTCGTAAAATTACGACGATCTCTCCCTCTCTCTCTCTTTCTCTTTCTCTCTCGCGTATATAAATTGAGCTGGGCACCTAAGAATCTGAAGATCAAGAGACAGAAGCAGAGATGGCACATATATCTCTTCTTCTAACTCTTGCAGTATCATTCTTCATCTGTGTGGGTTTTTTGAATGCTTCTCTCTCGTATGACTACTACGATAGTTCATGTCCTCAGCTGGACACCTTGGTCAGCAAAGCAATGGCACCAATTTTTTCAGATGTCACAGCCGCTGCTGCATTTGTAAGGCTAATGTTCCACGACTGCCAAGTTCAGGTATTTTTGTAAATTATCAGTATCTATGATCCTTTTCGTCCTTCCAAGAGGATGAAATGACCATTTTGTGAATGTTTATCATGTCTTGTTCTGCCTCTCTCTCCATTAGACACCTGCAGGTCCCTCCTCTCCTTTTATCAACAGCAACAGTCGCCTAATTTCTTTCACCATGCTGGAGAAACAGTAGGTATTGGACCTTATTTCTGAATGCAATATGTTCTGGACAAATAAGATCTTTCAATTAAAAAGCCAAAAATTTTGGCTATGCAATATGTCATGAATCATTGTTGAGACTTATTTAGGGGAAAGAGTGCTTCTCCAAAGAAAAACACGACGACAAAAGTTACAAATTTTCTGTGGCAAGGGAGACCATCAAGCTTTTATGGATGTGTCCATCTTGCCAAACTAAAAGGGGTATATTTACTCTGTTAGTCGTATCTGAATATAAAGATCCTCAGTTCTCCTCCCAGCCTGGATTTCTAGAACCAACGGGAAGAATTACTCGAGAAATGGTTGATTTGCTCAGAATTGACGTCTAACTCCATCTGCCCCCTCTCGAAACTCATTATTTTCAGCATTAATGATGGACATTATTTCATGGCTATTATTGCTGCTATTTGCTGCCTCTAATCATTTAACTCGTAAATGATGCAGGGGTGCGATGCATCAATACTGCTTGATTCAGTTGGCAATCGAAATATAATTTCAGAGATGGTATCAGACAGAAACTTTGGAATAAGAAAGAGGGGCTCGATACAGCTAATCAAGGAAGTGGTGGAAAGTGAATGTCCTGGCAAAGTTTCATGTGCAGATTTAATCATCATGGCTGCTAGTAAATCAGTGGCAGTTTCTGGGGGACCCCTGATTAGGATACTTCTTGGAAGGAAGGACTCAACCACAGCTAATAACTTGTTAGCTGATCATTTCCTTCCTCGTGGGTCTATCTCCATTGAGGAACTATTTAATATCTTCTCTCCCATGGGCATGACTCTAGAAGAAGCCGTTGCTATTTTAGGTCACTCTCCCCTTCCCTCTCATATATATATATGAGTGTGTGTGTGTGTGTGTGTATATATATATATATATATATATATATATATATATATATATATATATACACACACACACACACAAAACTGGCAACTCTATTTGTCTCTCTACTATTCAATGTTCAATAGTCAGCATTTAGTCAAGTGACATTTTATATAGACATGCATATATATGTATATATTCAGAGGACAACTCGACCCTAAACTCCAACACAGACAACTTTGTTCATCTCTCTATTCATTCAATATTCAAGAGGATTAAGTGAAGAGGAAAATAGAGGGAGTTGTCTGAGAGTGTGCAATAATGGGTTATCAGGATCTAGTCTCCCTACATTCAGAAACACATCATAAACCTGGATTAAATAACCTCTTTCACAAGAGGTGTGTTCCATCGATCAAGTTTAGTACCTGAACAAAGTTCACAAACTGCTATCATGCAAAACAACCTTGTGTTCCAAGCATATTAGATCCTATCAGCCCTTGGAGTTGGGACAGATGGCATCCTATAAGCAAGTATCAATTTTACTAGTTAACCAAACATGATTTTGTTTCCTTCTACAAACTGTCTTTTGCTATATTTAAGCCATCAGTCGTGGTTCATTTACCGTTTCAGGTTCTTCTCTTTTTGGCTGTATAAGATGTGTCATATCCATTTTTTATGTATCCATTAGCAACCCCTAGTCTCAGTAGACCTTAACTAGGCACTAACTGTGCCTCCTCATCTCCTCACTCATGCACTTATTGTGTGCTACGCAGGATCACATACTCTTGGAGCAGGCCACTGTGTGAACATTGTCGACAGGCTATATGAACCAAAAGAGGATGATTTCATGAGTAATACATTCAATCTCTATCTGAGATTCTTGTGTCCCGACAAAATGCCTCTAACCAATTTAACTGCTTTACCCAATGATCTTACTCCAATCTTGTTCGACAACCAATACTTCAGAGACATATTAGCTGGACGAGGTCCCTTCACTATAGACTCAAGGATTGCAAGTGACCAAAGAACATCATCTATCGTTGCTGCATTCGCTAATGACCAGGAATTCTTCCTCCAGACCTTCTCTTCTGCATTTTCAAAGCTTTCCACAAATGGAGTCCTTACTGGGAATAATGGTGAAGTTAGAAGGAAATGCAATCAAACAAACTAAACTCCCTCTGGTGCCTATATTTTTCCTTGTGATAAAGAGAATAGGTAACTGCAATAGGTCTGCTAGTTTGGTTACAGTAAAAGGAAAATGAGAGAGAGCGAGAGAGAAAGAGAGTAAATTTCCAATCAAACTATGAAACTGAGTGTTTGATATTCGTCTCAGTAAACTGAAAGAAACCTACCACAATGTACAAGAAAAGTTAATGCAAATGTAAATTGTATTCTCTCTCTCTCTCTCTCTCTCTCTAGACATATGTATATATATATATATATATATATATATATATGTGTGTGTGTGCGTGTATATATATATATATATATATATATATATATATATATATATATATATATGTATGCACACAAAATTGCATGGAAGTTACTCAAGCAGTTCATCTGAAATTGAACCCATGAGATAAATTGGAGAGAGAAGCAGAAGAACCATATTGTCGACATCGACCAACCAATTGTGCATCCTTTCCAGCCATCTTCGCAACCTCATCAAACCTAACACCACCATCTTCATCACAAATCCTTGGCACCACTGCCTCCCAACTCTGGATATGAGGAACAAAACCACCCTTCAGCATTAACTCCACAATCCCACAAGCCTCCTCAATTCTGTACCCCTGGCAGTACCCATGAATCAAAGAGTGAAATGTTGAGCAATGAGGGTCAAGTCCCAGTGATACCATCCTATCCAGATACGCCTTTGCCTCTTCAAGCAACCTCTGCTTGCAGAGGCCATTGATTAGAGTCCGGTAAGACACTGCATTTGGGTTGCAGCCATTTGCAGGCATCTGATCAAGCACTTTCTGTGCCTCCTGCCCTCTTCCCTCCCTGCAGAACCCGACAATCAGAGTGTTGTAGTGCAGAATGTCTGGGTTGCACCCCTTCACTTTCATCCTACATAGAAGCTTGTATGCTTCTCTAAGCTTCTTTTTCCTGCACAAGCTGTTAAGCAGGCTTGTATATGTCAAGCCATCGGGGACGAACCCCTTGTTGAGCATGTCATCCAACAAATTAAAGGCAGTTTTCACTTGGCTCTTCCTACACAATCCTTGCATTAGAATCCGATAGCATTCAACGTCCGGAATCATGTCCCTCTTAAATATCTGATTGAACAGAGAGTATGCAATACTCAGTTTGTTGTTAAGGCAAAAAGCCTTGATGAGGATGTTGAAGGTCTGTATGTTGGGAGAAATGCCGAGGCTGTCAGAGTTCTGGAAGAGTGAATAGGCCATCCGAATCTGATTGTGATCGATGAGAACTCGGAGAAGGGAATTGAAGTGCTTGGTCAGGGGCTTGCAATTAAATTCAGGCATTCTAAGGAAGGTTTTCACAGCATGATCGAGCATCTTTGCATTACAATAGATTTGCATAATGTCAACAAACAGGCCAGGAGTGACAGGATAGCTTTCAGACTTGAGACGGCGAAGAAGAGAATCCATGAGTGAGAAATGATTCGAGCGGCCGAGCTTGACGATGAGGGTGTGGAAAGCAGAGTATGAGTGGCGGAAACCGGGTTGGCGAGAGGCTAGGTCGAATATCTCCTTGGCAAGTAGAGGATCATCCTGAGAGGCAATGAGCTTCTGAACATGAGCAGGAGAGCCCATTTGTGATGATGGCAAAGAGGAGGAGGAGAAGGAGGCAGAAGAGGCAAAGGAGAAAGCAGAAGTTCTGAAACTAAGACAAGAATTAGGGAGGGAATCTAAAGAAGAAGATGCAAGGAGGGCTGGAAATCTAGCAAGAACAAGGGAAAGTAAGCACACCCTAGCCCTCAACTTCATCATCCTTCACGACACTTTCTGAACCTTGAACCAATTCAAACATGGCAGCGATGATGGTGAGGCCTAAACTTTGTTTTTAAGTCCCAACCAACCAAAAAGGGCTGAAACAAGTCCCCTCTTCATTGAAAACAAGCGCAGCCGGGCAGCTAAGCAGCAATTTGGAAAGGCCAAGGGCTGTCAAACTGGAGCCTTTGTCTCAAAACTATCTCTAAGATTTGAAATTTCAAGCCTTGTTCAGTAGATTTTGCTGCAAATCCACTTACTTAATATTTGTTGATAATAATAATGACATGCCCACGATTCTCCATAAGCTTTCTAGCTTGATCAAGTTCCTGAGATTCACTGGGTACTTGGAACAAACAATTGGCAGGCGTCTTCTTCCACATAGGTGTCGGATTTCCATCAACTGGTTGGTGGGCCTTCTCCTCCCCACTCTTCACTGTGAGCCGCAACGCAGTCAGCGTCATCCACCGTTAGATCTATGCTTTACATATCGGCGCTTTACCGGCTGAGCAGCACCTGTTTTGCTTTACAGAGAGCCGACCAGAAGAATCATAAAGGGAATGAAGCTACCACTGCACCTAGAATTAAAAAGAGAAGACGATTTTCTGAAAACCACCACATTTTTTTCGGTAATTTATACATCCACCAAAGTGTCTTAATTGTTCTAACTGCCGTCTATTCCACTGTTTTAGAGGAGGTTTTTATCCGGAAATAATTCTCCGGAAAAAAGTGGAAGATCAAAAAGCTCCAGAACTGTATTTTTAACCAGCGGTTGATGGAGAAGAAATAAAATTCCTGCGAATATTTTTACCAGTTTATGTCCATCTCATTGCGAACTCCGGACGTTGTCTAACTAGATGGTCTTCTTCACTAGAAAAGAATCAGATTTCGGGAAAAAAAAGGCTGAACTCTGGAAGAACATACACATCACCTGGTCTATTTTGGCAGTCACGTTCTGAAAGCAGGAGATTGGGATAGTTTGTTTTGCCCATCTTTTCTACCAAGAAGTTTGAATTAATACGACTCAGATTTTCTCTCACCTCAAATAAAACAAACTGAAAAAGGAGGGAGGGAGATGTAATGTTGTAACAACTAGAGTCCTCATACCTTTCCTGCCTCTCTCTAACAGTCACGGATTGGTCAACTTTGGCCTCCCTTTCTCAAAGAATTTTAGTGGAATTGAAGAAATATCATGTAATGGAAAAATGGACTGATCAGTCATGGATTGATCAGCTACTCGAAAAATGAAGTATCAATCAGCTTTAACTTCTCCTAATAACAGTTTTTATGGAATTGACAAAGATTATGTCGTGTAGTAGTTTTATATTTGCTTTTGCCCCTGCGCAGTTACTTTATTAAATGGTCTTCAATCCAACCGTTTAGGTCGTTAAAAGAAGCTCCCATTAGCACCAAAAGATGTTCAATATTTGGAATCAAATTGGACACAAAAATGAGAGGAAAAGTGGGAGGATGACACACAAATGTTTATTATGCTGTACAGATTGGGATCCCGAATCCTAAGTAGCCGACTTTCAGAAAAAACAAGATAATTTCAAACTTATTGTAAATGAAACCGCGTTCTATTGTTCAGTTAACGAAACTTTAATTACAATATGGAATGATGCATTTATTTGATAAACAAAAACATGGCTCAAATTGAAGGCATGCTTTTCTTCGCCAGCACATGCACCTCCTTGCTCTGTGATGCGTTACACCTTGTTTGTTCATTCATAATAAAGGAAAAGTAATGGACTTAATAACGACGGACCAAGAAAACACTAGAAAAAGGAGGAGGTTTGTGTCGTCGGTTTCCATCCCTCAACGTGCATGGTTCGTAATGACCAAGGGGTGCTCTGGCACTCATCCTTCAAGGGAGGGAGGAAAGCAGTAAACCATCCGCGGAGAGAAAGAGTAAAATCTTTCGACATTTGAATCATCACCGATCTTTGGAAAACAGGCAAAATAAGTCGTTTACAGATAATGCCCAATTCTCATTTTCCGCTTTCTGAGCTTCTTAGATCCTCGTTACCATCTTCATCATGATTATCCTTATTAGCCGCTTGCTTAGCTTCGTTTTACAGGAAGGAAGAGGGACAAGTGAAACAATTTGATACGTGATCGATTCGCCTTTTCCTTTCGCCTTCTTTGCCTCCTGTCATCATTGCTATCACCTCCCACCACCTTTGTCTTCCTTTGGCTTCAGGTCAAGGAAGGTCCGTTTCAAAATCTGTTCTCCAACGGAGGTGTTCGGGGCCTTCTCTCTTGAGGGTTGAGTTAGAGGAGCCGTCGTGATGAAGAAGAGACCAGTGGCACGATACCTTTGGCTTGGCCTGAAGGTCGTTATCCCACTCGGTGTTATTCTCTGCATTTTCGCCGTCCTCCGCGTCGACGAGCCGCAGTTTGCTCCCGGCCCGCCGATTCCCACCATCTTCAGCGGCCCGCCGAAGGTTGCCTTCCTCTTCCTTGCCCGCCGGCACCTGCCTCTGGATTTTCTCTGGGAGCATTTTTTCAAGGTATTCCCTTTCTGTTGCCTCATGTTTGTTTGAAAATTTTCTTTCTCCTCGTCATTTCTTGTATGAAGGGTCTAGGGCACAGAATGCAGATGAGGAGAAGTTTTCCATTTACGTGCACTCCCGGCCCGGATTTGTCTTCGACCATAGGACGACGTGGTGCTCCTATTGTTACGGGCGCCAGTTGAATCATAGTATTCAGGTTTGGATTTTTCATTCCCTTGGTGATCAATCGAGTATCGTAGTGAATTCTGTTAGCTTGAGTTATTAACGTTTTCATCGTGTGACTTTGTCATTTTTAGGTAGCCTGGGGAGAGGCGACCATGATCGAAGCAGAGCGTTTGTTGCTCTCCGAGGCACTTCATGATCCAGCAAACCAACGATTTGTTCTTCTTTCTGATAGGTTCAGTTCCTTTTTCCATGAATTTTCATATAAAATCGCATTCATAGTTTCATCATGCCGTCTAAGTCTCGTCCGTTTATCTTCATTTTTTGGTTTTATTGTTGTCTACGTAGTAGTTGTAGAGCTCATTCGTTTTCTCTTAGATCATAGAGCTCTTTTTTCCACACCTCTATCACAGCTATATGTTGCCTTTTATGTTCCTTATTGACATTACTACTTTCTTTTATGTTCCTTATTGACATTACTACCGGTGTACATTCTAGCTTCTCCATCTTCATCCTAGTAGCTCTAGGATCGATCGAGTCAAAGATGTATATGTTGCTCCAAATTATCAGATGTACAACTAATGGTCCGAATCTTTATTGCAGTTGTGTTCCTTTATACAATTTCACCTACATATATGATTACTTGATCTCTTCTCCAAGAAGTTTTGTTGACAGGTGTGTGAAAGGATTTATTTGGTTTCCTGATTTTGTTATATACATTCATCCCTTTTCTTCTTTCATTTTTTTAGCATCGTCTGTCTGATGTATGGCAGCTATACTATTTGCAGTATGCATTCATTCTGGCCCTTGTAAACATGCTTTGTTGCTATGCTTTATAATCCTACAGATATTCTTGTTTGGCTCATTTTGGTGTTTCCTTTTTTCCTCCTTTTCCTGGTATTTCCAGCTTCCTTAATTTGAAAGAAAGCCGCTACAATCCAAAGATGTCACATGTTATACCCAAAAATAAGTGGAGAAAGGGCTCACAGGTTATCTTGTTTCAATCTGATCCTGTTTTCTTCGGTTATTTGGTTTATATTAGAAGCAGTAATCCTGTGTGAAAGATGGTGTCTCACGATTAATGTTCCGTCTAACCCAATGCTTACTTCGTTTTACTGTCCTATTTCTTTTCAGTGGATGACTGTGATCAGGAGACATGCTGAACTGATTGTTACTGATAGGAAAGTATTTCAGGCTTTCAAGAAACATTGCAAAGTACGTCTTGGTTAATGGACCCTTTGAAGCTTGGTTATGGCTTTATGCTATACTTGAGATTATGTGGATGCTATGAATATATTACCCGTAGGCACCTTAAAATGATCTGGATACTATGATTATAAATTACGCATGGAATGTCTGGCATTCTCGAATTCCACCATGTGTTCCTGCCACTTTGGTTGGTATTGGCTAGAGCTTGCTGTTCAACCGAGGATCTGACTACAAGCTATCATTAAATTTCTTTAGTTAAGTTAGCACAACTGAAGCCTTAGTTTGTAACAAAACTGCTAAGCTTTCTTTATGACCTCGTGCAGATTCAAAATCTTTTCCCTTTGTAACTTGATATATTTGACATTCTTGGACTTGAAAATGACCTCGTGCGGATCCCAAACATTGTCCTATAACAAGCCAAGATTGGTCAGCCTTTATTTGAGCTTGGTTTTGCTTATTTACTTGGTAGTTCCACTTGAAGTGCATGTGGAAACTTCAGGGCTGAAAGAGGAAGGGAGTTACCTGATTGTTATTGGCATGTGGCAGTGAACACTAATTGAAAGAAATATGAACTGAGATGGATAGTAACCACATAACATGAAGCACATTTGGATCACAGCATGCTTAGTTTGTAACATTGTATGGATGAAATAGTACAAGATGCAATTCTTATCAGATACTGAGTCAGCATGATTTTTCTCTTGCCCACACTTCCATTCACATTTTTAGCACACAGAGACATCTTCCCAATAAATATTGCACTTAACAATTTAAAATCAAGACATAGTTTTTGGACATTTTATGGAATATGGATGTAGTGCATTCAACTAATTGTTAATTTCATAAGAAACATATAATGGCATATAATGGCAGATATTCTACTGCAAACTATCTTACACTGTTTTATCTTTAGTGACATTAAAGGATATGTTGTAGGGACATAAATGGACTAGATATCTTACCGATCCAATTTTGATTCTGTGTAGTCAGATCTGGTAAAGACGTTCAGATCTGATTACTAATTGGATCCAAATTCAGTCTGGGGCTTCATAAATGAATCCAAGCCCGATATCCAACTGGGAGTGGGACCCAATAAGGATCCCAGCCCGATTACATATAAATGTTTAATTTTATGCTAGTTGGATCTGAGTGTGATTTTGGAAAATAGTCTGAATCTGAGTCCCAATAGAATCCAACTGGCAATCACCTAGAATCCAATTAAGATGAATTTGGTAAAAGTTGGATCCAACCTGAATCTGAACTCTTTACATCCCTACTATGTTGGATAAACTGGGTGGTCTATCATTATGCTTTGGTGTAATTACTGACATTTTCTAGATGAGGTAGATAAAGGTGTGGATGTCTAAGAATAGGTGGTTGGGAAAAAATCATGGAGTAGGTTTATCTTTAACCACCCCTCTTTTCTGTTGTATTATTGCTGATGGCCGAGGGAACTTTGTGTGGGGAGTACTCATGGTGAAGACGAGATATATAACTATGGTGATTGGATTTGTGTTGTACAAGTTTGACTAGCAGGCATTGTCTAAGTACTTTTTGTTTGGTTTTTGAAAAAAAGGCGTTGGTATGTTGCCTTTTAGATGCCTTTTTTTCAAACTTGCGTTTGTTAGGATGAGCAATACAGAACTATGATATATGTTAGGATCTTTCACATTTTCTGATTTTCCTTGGTACAGAGACGACGAGAATTAGATCTTGAAGCAATCGATAGTAAGGTGAGTTACACTTACACATAACTTTTTTTTTTTATGTTATTGCTTTATTTAAATTTTGAGAGATGTCTTTTTTGTTGCTTTTCCTTTGGGGTCATGGTTGTGGATTTAAAGTTTGTTTATTACAGGATATACCCTAAGTCACATGGGTACTTCAATAAGGTCCACATACCCGTGTTGCCGTACCCGTACCCAAAATGGGTACTGAGACACTTGGGTGCCTATAAATCTAAACTGCTTAATTTTACTTTGATTTAATTTTTTTCACCTTACTTCTTCTATTCTTTGGATGTGAAAATTCGATTGATGTTCATATTTGACTAGGGGGTTGCTTGGTTGTATATATGTTTAAAGTTTTTCATAGGTTTCTTAAACACGCTGCTGCAAGAGCCGTTGATATTATTTTCTATGTTATTTATTTGTTTATGTTGATATATATTCTTTATTTTGATACATATTTTCTAAGTATTTCTTATTGTTTATACATATACGGCCGTACCCTCGTACCCAAGTTTTTTGAAAATGGTCAGTACCCGTACCCGCATCAGTACCCACACCAGCACCCGTACCCGTACCTATGTGACATAGGATATACCTTTTCCTTGGTTATGTTCTTAGTATGCTTGTGTGATTCCCTGAGATTGATGGAAATGCAAATCAAACTAGTGTAAACAGATCAAGTTAATGCAATAAACTGATTTTATGCAGCTTAGTTGCTAATAGATTGAAAAGGTATCTAAAGGCTGGAAATTGTAAGCAAATCAATCAGTTAATCTTCCTAGTTAAGTAGAACCAAATCTATTATTTTTTTCCTTTTCTTGTCTGTTGTAGATTAAAGACTGCTAAAGACTTAACAGTAGATGTGGCTGTGCATAGTCCCTTTCATACTCAAATCCAAGATCTCTCAGTTATGATAGTGAATAATTTGCATAATACTTAAATTGATCTGAGGGTGTTTTTTTTCATTTTAGATGTGCTTTTCGAATAATTGAAGCGAGCTATTTTTACCATACAATTGTATGCTTGAGACGTCTCAGCATCCATATGAAGTTAATGTGCAGAACTTTTCTAAGGTTTAGCATTAAATTTTCAATCTATATAGCATATCTATTAGAAATTTAGAACCAATACAAAGCTTTCGGGTTATTTAAGAAGAGAGAAGACATATGAAATAAGGAGTTTTCTTGGATCACTCATCAAGTTTATTTTTAAAACAGCTGTTAGTGCTGAGCTTCCTGTTATAGGCGGAAATGCAATAGATGCAAGATATTATGGTACATCCCATATGATAACCACAATAAACATAATAGCACTTGCATCATTCCTTCATAGTTCATACTAATTCGTAAAAGATATGGAGATGGGAAGCTGTGGATTTCTCTGATGCTAATGCTGCATTAAAACCCATGCAATGAATATGAGTTAAAATTTCTGGAACTTAAAAGCTGGTTTGTCAGTTTCTATTGCCGCAATATTCTGCTCCCCCATAGGTGTGTGCCAATAATGCTTGTACACCTCTGCTCACATATAAACACACACACATACAACAGAGAGAGAAAGAGAGAGAGAGTCTCTGATCTTATGTACAGTCATAAATATTAGATATCTAACAATTAATTATTCTCTTGTTTGTACATTGTAGAAGGCAATTGTCCAGAAAGAGCACAATTGTATTCCAGATGAACATTATGTGCAGACCTTACTGGCTGTAAGTATTGTGTTTGACTTTGGCATTGATAGATGTTAGGGAGTCTTGTATCTCCTTGGGCATGTGGTTTACAACCTTAACTGTCTTTCTACCATTAAATTCAAAAAATATCATGGTACTGCCACACTCTCCATTTTCTCCATGTCTGTAATTAGTTTCTTGTTTTATATTCAGTGTTCTTGCTAATTTCTTGCTTTACATTTAGATGTTGGGCCTGGAAAATGAAGTTGAAAGAAGAACTCTAACGTACACATTGTGGAATGAGTCTGTGTCGGGGATGGGAAGGCAAGGCTGGCATCCTATAATGTTCAAATATGCTGATATAGATCTCCAGCATATCCAGCAAATAAAGGTGCATCATGTTCTACAAAATCATTTTGTTAATGCAAATTTTGGAACTTGGCATGTTAAATATGGCTCCACTGTTAGGATCATCAGAGCATTTCATAATGTCAACAAAACCACATGTAGAAGTGGTTTTGCATGCTGTAGATACTCATGGCTCAAATGAAGCATGGGGAATCTGAGGAAGATGGAAAATGTCCTGACAATATCTTATGATTGATGAATGTGATTCTATTCCACCTTCTGAGCTGTTTTTCTTTCTGAGGGGTTACCTTGTGAGCTTTACACTGTTCATGTAAACTTGACTGCCTTTTGCATACATTACTAACTTATTATAAAATCTGTCTCTTTTTGGAACCCTGAAAGTGTCTTGCATCCATTCTAGGGTTCTTTCTACGTACATAAGAAGTCAGGTTGTACATAATCTCCCTTGGCTGTTGACACAGTCTTTGGTTCTTATTCTACTCTGCATTATTTCTTTCTGCATACATAAGAAGTCAGGTTGTACTTGATCTCCCTTGCCTGTTGAGATGGTCTTTGGTTCCTATGCTACTTTGCATTGTCTGTGTGGTTTAACTTTGGGTTTGCATCTTAGGGGAAAAATTAAGTCATAAGCAAAGGCATTTCTCTTTTCTCTGTGTCATAGTCCTGTGTTCTATAACCTTGTAGCTGTAGGTGAATTATTTCTGATCATTATGTTCTTCCCCACATTTGAGATACAAATAGGAGTGTCAGCCATCGAACACCAGTCTCCCTTCCCCAACAGGAGTTGCTAGAGTGAGGATCTGATTCTGACACTGGAAGCAACTTGGTACTCACGTCAGTAGAATAACGTCTGTCCAATAGATGGACCTGGAAATCTATGCTTTCTCACTCCTCAGTTCTGGTCAGTGTGCCTCCCCTTTGATTTTCTTTGATTCATCCTGCCGAGTCTGCTTCCTTCCTTTCAGATCAAGAAGTTTTTTATTCACTTCCATTGGTGAGAGATTAGCTGATTCTGACTCAAAACAGTTGGTCATAGTCTCTCTGCTCTTTGGTTTCTTCCTACCCTAATCTTCTCTCTGCAAGAGATTTAAAGCAGTCTCACTTTCACACTACTTGTCCTTGACCAAGTAAGTTATTTTATTATTATTAGCTGTATTGTGTAAGTTTTGAGAACAATCAGAACATATGATTGATTCCAAATTCGGTAACCCAGTACCTGCTCAGAGACTTGCAGTCCACAGGATGCAGATGTGTTTCTGAAGCAACGGAAATATCTAGTAACAAGATAAAAGAAGCAATGCACTTCAACCAGCTTAACTAATGTGCTTATCCTCTTGCAGGCTGTTGACCATGTTTACTACGAAACTGAGTATAGAACAGAGTGGTGCCAGAGAAATTCCACATTTTCACCATGCTTTCTATTCGCAAGGAAGTTCTCAAGAGGTGCCGCAATGCGGCTATTGGTTGAAGGAGTCCTTGGTGACTTTGATCCTGGTTCACTTTTATCATCATGACAATCTCCATGTATAGATATATCTTTATCATGAGCTCCACTTTCCATCTTTCTGGGAACCAAGACATTTTTATGTCATTGGTGCCCTTCATAGTATACGAGTCTTGTATGTCAAAAATGATCAAGTATCGTCTCAAGATATGTAGTGAATCCATGAGCTATTTTTGCTAACACAAATTGTCTACCTGACATCAAGAGCAATTTTTTCAAGTATACACAAATTTTTTGTATAGAACATGGTTTATAGGGTTTATGAGTTCTAATTTCTTGTGCTCGAGGATTATTATTCTTCAATAATTGATTCTACTTCGTGTTCTTATGCATGAATACTTTATTGGTCAACAATCTGTGCTCATGTTTATTTGAGAAAAGATCTTTCGTCCTTTCAAACGAAAGTTCAACCGAAACGTGGGCACTTCTAATCAGAACCCCTTGGATATGGACCTCCTAGGCCCTACACGAAAAATCTTTTACCACAGATGGAATTTTGTTATGTTTGACTGAGCATACCTGCTGGATCCTACAGAGAAGCTCTTTGCAAAGAACATGTTTGATGAAGGATTTGTTATGATCAATTCCCTGGAACCCTTGGGCCAGGTCCACATAGGAGGAAGAGTTGCATTGCCTTAAATTAATAATCAGCGAAGCCTTGGCTAAGTTGGTTATTGTAATCACTTTCTTTTCGAGACAAGAGTTCACATATTAGTGTGGCTTATCAAGTATTCATGGCACTGGATCTTTTTTATCTGTTCTTTCTTGTTCAAGTAGGTCGTTCTATTATTTCTTGTTGAGTGAACGTACTGTTCTTCGTATTACTAGTCATCAAGCAGCCTTTGGACTGTTACCGCATCCTGTCAAATGGAACTGCTCTTTCCTCGTTTTAGTAGATGATATATGACAATCAAAAGGGATTATCTTTAAATTTACTTTGTAAATTTTCTTATGGGTTATGCGATGCTTTTAGCAATTGCGTAGAATGTCAGGTAAGATTAACTTTCACATATTACAAACGTAAATACAAGAAAATGATTACATCAAATAATGGGAAGTGATTAAAAAATTGTTAGAAAATGATAGATAGTAAGAAAAATGGAGACATTTGCATCACTTCCTTACTCGTGTAACTACAGGTTCTGCAGCATGAAAGTCTCGTTGGCACCTTTTTGTATCATATACCTTCAACAAATCAGCTGACGGTGGCCAACTGAAGGTGGACTAGGTTACGTGCCTAATCAAAATTTTAAATGGATCTAACCTCTCACCCATTATTTGTGGTAAATTTTTTACGAGATCAAACATACCCATACATAATTGTAGTCCTACGTAATTGGAATGCATGGGGAAATTCTCAATATCGGATGGACGTAATCCTACGTCTAGGCAGAGATTAAGCTGAAGGCTTAAGAACTCTACAAGAGAGGACGATAGTAAATGGATCAAGTGATTTAACACAGTATATGCACATAATTTTTAATTATTCACAAATATAATGTTGAACTAGGTCCGTTCTCGACTGAAGATATGGATCTGGATCTGAACATAAACCCATGTCCTAAATATCTCCTTTTATATACTTTCTCCTTTTCTTGAAGTTGCATGTAATGTATGCAGAACTAGGCCTTAGCCGGAAAGAGACTACACCAAAGGTTTTTTTCATGTGTCCCTGAGGACAACACCATGAGAAAACTCAGGCATCATAATGACAAGATTGAGACTCGATCGAAAGCTTTCAAATTGACAACTTTCACATTTCCCTCTTATCACCTGATCACTACTTGTAATGGTCCATAAATAAATAAATAAATAAAAGTTTTTCCCGTTACAAAATAATTTCTCATTAATACATAACAGTGTTTGGTTGGACATCATGTCTCAGAAGGAGTAGATTCTCTCATTAGAAATGAAATGAAGAAACCAAGCACTGCGCCGGCAGCAACCTGTAAAATATTCAGACGAGAAACAATGGGAAAAAATAAGTATTCTAAATGTGTAATTGAATCAAAGTTTACATGATTAACATGAATCAATAAAATAAGCATTTAGCAAGTGCAATTGCTTCGATGAAATGGTGCAAGTATTAATATAACTTCGCGATAATATCAAACCGGTCCAGAAGATGGACTAGGCCGGACCCTTAGCATTTTGATCAACAACGTTTACCATTTTTATTGGAAGCACCAGTCAATACCAAACGGCAGCTTTGGAAAGTGAGGATAAATCTCGTGACAGAGAAAACTCTAGATATAGGCCCTCCTGCCAAAAATTTTCCTCCTCTTCATGCGCATGTGAAGATCTAACTGGAAAAGAGAGGAAGAAGACAAAGCTGCTGTCTACAAAATTTTCTCACCTCTATAAATAAATGGATAAATTCTCATATAATAATACTAAATTCAGGAACTTCTCATAGAAAAAACTTTTCTTTTGTTTGAAACCATGAGGAAAGGATGGTGCCTCATTCCTTATCAGTTTTTGCATCTAAAAATTCACACTCAGTGCATCCAATCACGCAAAAAAGGATTATGTTACTTCTAGACTGCAAAGAAATGTAACAGGATGTCATTGCAGAGTATCAAAAGGGACGACCTTGTATATATGAAGGACTTGTTGAAACAAACCTGGAGTGGAGTGTGACCAAGAGGTTCTCGTAGGGGCCTCACACTCGATAGAGGATGCTCTGGTGGTAACTCGCATACAATTTGGTTAAGTAACTGCAGTTTTTATGGTAGAAGTTACAGGGAGGTCAACGCAGTACTAATAAATCAATGTAATACTAATAAACAAACTGGTAAAAGCCTAAGCAGCAAACTATACCTCAGCCTGCCTACCAGCATGCAGTCTAACACCTGAAGCATCGTACATTACCTAAACAGTGTTCTCAGTCAATACAAGTTCAAGCAGACGATAAACAAAAATAACCAGCAGACAAAGGCTAGCACCAATAATTAGCGATCAGATCACAAAAAAGAAATAAGCAGCCCATCGATGCCAAATCTGATGGGGAAAATGAAGGAGTCTCAAAGAATGTGCAGAATTTGAAGGGGTCATGAGATGTTGAACCACTATTTAGAAAGCAACTGCATTGAATATCGTCTTAGTCAAAGATTGTAAAAAATAACAAATGTTCATGACACAGAATAAAATCACATAACAGAATATAATGTAGCAAAGAAACACCAGACAAAATCATGATTTAGAGGTACATACAACAGCAGCAAGAACAACTGCAAGGGCAAATAATGACCCTCCAGCTCCATCTCGAAAGGCAATAGCTACAGCAAGAGCAGTAACAGTAGCAGAGTGCGACGATGGCATGCCACCTGAGCCAAGCAGCCTCTTAGAATCCCAACGCTTCTCTTTAAACCTGCATTTCTAGACCAAAATCCTTGAGCAAGAAAATAAAATGTGTATAGTAAATAAACAATCAAACAAGAATTTCCGATGCCAGTAGTTAGAGAATAGTAAAGAAGTCCATTCTCAACAAGCCTAAATCCAGAAATTATTGATTAGCATTTGAAATCTCAAGCATACACCTCGCTTAAATCTTACAAAATTTGTTGAGAAGAACATGCCTGTAGGAAATTTCAGAGGGCAGGGCATAAGAACTGAAAGGAAATAATGGACTGCAGCGGGTAAGATGTTCTAAGACAACTGGCCCCGATCATAACACAAACAAGAAAAAAATGTGGCAGCAACATGAAGCATGAATGTTCTTCTTGGTGTGTCTTGAAATATGCACTGGCCATATGACATCTGTTCCATGGCAATGGGTCCTTATGTGCTTTTGGTTATGGAACAAATGTTGAGCGATCAGTACCAATGGAATCATGACAAACTTCCAGATCACTCACCATACTTTTTGCACCTAAAGTTACTGTTCATAAGGTATTTCTGTATTCAGAGGTCATGAAGTTAAACATAATAGATATGAATGCAGAATGCTGCAGTCCTTATGACACCCTTATAATAGACAGTATCTGAAACTGTAAATGCTTTTATTGTGGCATGGGCCTTGACCTACAGTGGGTGTAGCATGTTAGAGAACTGATTTGCACTCAGGTTAGGTTAAAAATATCTCAAGGAGACAATGACTATGACATTTCAATGTGCCTCAAAGTGAATCCATGTCAAAAAGTTCTTCCTTATTTTCCAGGGGAAATGACAAGTTGACAACGTTGACATCGTCCCTTACCAAAAGCAGTTTGTAATCATTATTTTGTTCCCTTTTCTCTTGTATCTTCGTACCATATGATTCTAGAGGAGGTAGCTTTATGTTCGCATGGTCATTCCTCTGAAAGAATAATTTAAGAACTTCAACTTAAGGTCACTCAATTAAAAAATATCCCCCAACCTTGTCACGTAATGTACAAGATATCTAATTTGAAATGGCTCTCTATCATGATAGTTGTGTCTTCTTGGGTAAAAGCTACTCAGTATTCATGCTAATGCACAAAGGAGATCCTGAAATTCTATCCACACTCCGGTTTCGAATTGATCCATATAAAACTCTTCAATGGATGTCTTTTCTCGATAACTGCCTTACTAATCCACTGACTACCTTTAGGCTTTAACTGAAAGTGAGAAATGGAGAAAACACAAAAATGTGAACTTTTGTATCATTAGAAATTAGAATTAATCATGAATCCAGTTCCTATTATTACCTAAAATAAAGGAACCAGGAACATTACGGCTACCAACATCTAAAGGACTGCACAGCCCGATGCATGTTTTTAGGTACTGTAGGCATTCTCCATAGATTGTGTTCAAAACCAGGTATACATGTCATAAATGCCATAATACTGCCTAGAACAGCCCTTTATTTTCTCCTGAAACATTAGATAAGCTACTCACGCTTTAGTCTAAATTAACATGGTCCCAACTATAATTATGGATGGTTATCCCCAATAAACTTATCAAGGCAATAAACCTCTCCCCGACATGCCGATCAAACTAGCGTAGATGCATGGCGCATTTGAAAGTAACGAATACATAACTAAATTGCAAGCAGCAGGAAAATGCAGTCTAGTTAGAGAGCTTCCCATTCTTGCTCCTTTTCTTTCTCGTATCATATGAAACGTCCAGCTGCAATTGCCAAAGAGATTGCGGAAAGAGCTAAAACAGCAACAACTTTACGCGCGCAAGACTCTTCTAACACCATCTAACAGACTCGTCCAAAACTTCGAAAATAGATGGAAAAGAACAATAAATTTCCCTTGATCTGATTCAAACAAAAAATAGTTCATAATTTTCACATGCACAGCCAACCGGGAAAAAAGTTGATTCATATCCACAATTGAGCATCAATAGATTCAGGGAGTTTTTCAGTTAAGATTACAGCAACTGCTCAAGTATTACTACAGATAAACAAGGACAAAACTCAGCAACTATCGAATCCAAGAGAGCAGTGAGGAGGCGTACCAGGTGGTGAAGACCTTGAGGAATTGGGCGACGGCGAAGGCGAGGAAGGCGGAGAACAGAGGGAGGTTGGCGGCGAGGGAGGTCGGAGGGTGGAGGGACGAGGCGATGGCGCTCAACCGGTGGTGGTGGGACGACGATCCGTCCGCTGCCGTCATCACTTCGTCCATTTTGGATATCGGTGGCGATCGAGAACAATGGTGATAGTGACGTCGTGGTGGTGGCTTGGGGATTTTGCCCCACTCCTCGCCTCCTCTCTCTCTTCTCTCTCCCTCTCCGTCCGCCGGGTGGATTTTTATTGGCGGGTTCGGGTCACAGAGCTACCAATGGGCGTGTGCTTCCTCTGCCAGCAGGGCCCGTCTCGTCTATGCCTCCAAATAGATTGTGTTCAGATTTGAGATCCGAATTTCGCTTGTACTTGGATTGGATGCGAGTTGATATTTTAGTTTGGCTTTAATTTGGGTTTGAACCAAAATCCAATCTAATACGGAATTTTACAAACCATACCGTGTTTTAATACCCTTCCAGTTGGATCATCTAGCATTACCTTCACGCAGATTTCACATTCCAGTACTCATGGATATGAATCTTATATAAATCCGGTCTGGACTCAAATCCCAAGATAAATGAACTTTTTAGGAGCACTGAAATCTGATACGGTAGGGCCTTGCAAATGTCGATCAATCATATGTTTATGAATGTCGGGTCCTTTGGATTTGAGGGAGTGTCCCACCAAATCCAAACCCACTTAACTTCATAAATCTGACACTGCTGCTCATGTCCAAAAGGTCCACTGAAGTTTACAATTTAACAAACTTAAGATTCACATTCACTAGCTTCATTTAATTTTTGCGCTGACAAAAAATCTTACAAGAGGTAAGAATGTCCTTACATTCATGGGTTCAAATCCATAGAACCCAAGATCAAACTTCCCGGGAGGTAATCAAATGACCCCTTTCCAACAAATGATCAAAACTTAAGCAGTCATGGGTTGTGAAAGCCCTCATTTTTTGGAGGCATTTGATTATTTCATATACAAAATCCATTGATCTAATGTAGATATGATATGGCATGCTTTTACTGATGTGGCAAAGGATACATGGTAAAATTCATTGTTCATTGAACTAAGGTTCTTACCTCAGATTTAAGAGCCGCACTTGAAATCCTGAGTCTAGCCTTTTATATGAAGTAAGTCTTATTTAAGATCAAGGGGGAAGGGCCAGATCTTAATCCATAGTTCTCAAACTACGAAGACTCAAAATCAGGGGCAACTAACCAACCCATTAATATATGTTGTTACTGAATCCAAAGTCTTTGAATCTCGTCATGAGAAAATGGCTCTTAAGCTCAATAAAACACAGATGGTTGTTCTCAAAACATAGCATTTTTGTCTTCTAATAGTCATTCAAACTCAATTAGAAATGAAATCGATCCATACCAAAATCCAGAGACACGGGATGTATAAGACGTGCGGGCATATTAGCCTTGGAATCGAGCAAACAAGCCTTCTGTTATAATACATAGGTGAAATAACCTCAACTTTTTCGCACTAAATTTGCGTATTTAAACTTAACAGGGTCTATCTTACTATTTCAATCAGTTAAAGTGGTCAATCGTCCCACCAGTCACCACTGCCAAAACTTTCAAACGATGTGCCTATGACTAAGTAGAGGCTTCTGCAAACATAAAAATAGCAAATTCCAAAATAAATGATAAAGCATGATATTTTGAATGACTCGTGCATGTTAACATGGTGTATCAACATTCAAGGATCCTATACATACCGTTCATGCTCACATGAATTTTCCCAAATAAATATTTTCCTTTTGGCGTATTCTTCACAAGAATTCTTTGTCAAAAAACTCGACACAAAGTTCGTAACCAATCACAGGAGGGTTCAAGCGTCCCACGGACTGGATGTGAGTAAGCTTAACTAGAGCAGACCTACTGTTAGCCAAATTTGCTGATTTTATTGTGAAAAGGGTGTAAACTGTACACTTTCAAGATGAACTTGAACGAATTCAGACCTACGGATGCCAGCAAACTTGCAGAAATCAAAGTTTGCGCCGTCTCGTATCTTGAGATTCAAAAATCACAAACAACACTAACATCCAAACAGAATTATAAAATTTAAGAGATGAATTGTAGAATAACCAAGAAACAGACCAAATTCTGTAGCCAAAAAAACAGCCTTGCCAACAGAATAAGAAAAGCATTGTTTCTTCTTCCTACAACGCAAAAAACATTGCTGGTTCTCACTACAATGTGAAAAACAAAATTCTCATATCTACTAGCAGAATTGTGTCTAATAGCGGCCTACCCCCCACACTCTGATTGTACCATCTGTGTATCCAGTAAACAGTGTGCTTCCGTCTGAGCTCCAACTCAAACTAGTGCAGTACAGAATCTGAAAGGGCACAACAAACAATCATATTGTAAGATGATAACTCGTCCCATCTTTAAACAAAACAAAACTATGTTAAGAGTTCCCCTATGTTTGGGAAAAAAGAAAAGCAAGCAATGAATAACAAGGAAGTCTCAGCTATATCTTGAACTCTCACAACAAAGTACAAATGGAAAAAGTGGACTCAAACCCATCAGGTCACCTTAATGACTCTACTTCTGTCTTTTCTACATAAAAGTCCTAGACCGCATTCAACAACAGCATAAATATCGTGGACCCAAATGGGAAATATGATCGTTTCATCCTTCAAACAACCAAGCCTAAGAACAAATACAACACCATATTGAACCCCAAAGTCTGAAACGAAGACACAACTCAGGGATCTCCAAACCAAATAGTTAGGATGTAGGAACCTCATTTTCCTCCACTGACAGAAATATAAACAGGCCTCATAGATCTTGGTGGATAATATTCATCATGTGGATTTACCATCAAGGATAGCAAAGATTATCATCACATCATGAACAAAACAATCAACTCATGGATCTTCAAACTAAATAGTTGGGACTTAAAACCCTCATTTTGCTTTACTTACTCTCATTTTGCTTTACTTGCAGAAATGTAAACAGACCTCAGAGATCTTGGTGGATAATATTCATCATATGGTCTTACCATCAAGATTAGCAAATATTATCATCACATCATGGGCCCAAAATAGGAAACAAATATAAATGAAGCTTTGCTTAGTTGCAGAGACATGAATGCCACAGATAATCAAAATCCAAGTGCTTACAAAAGCAGACTTTTTTAGTATCCTGCGTGCAAAACCTATTCCATCAAGACTACAGGAAAACATCTCATTTACCTATCATCTAAGAAATAAATGGGCCTCAGAGATCTTGGTGGAAAATGTTCATCATAGGTCTCACCATCAAGAGTAGCAAATATCATCATCACATCATAGGCCCAAAAAAATGAGAAAATGTACATGACAAGAACTTCTCGATCAAGCAAGACAGTATTAAAAAAAATTATGAAGCAAGCCAAAGAGATTACTAAGACAAACTACTTGCTGTATAGCTACAATCACGAGGAGAACCCTATGGACAACAAGCATTGAGTTCAACCATAGAGATATTGGTGTATAACATCCTCACAATCAAGGAATAGCAAACACCATACCATGGGCCCAAATTAGAAAGTGAGAACTTTTCAACAATAAAGGTCAATCAAGAAACAATTGATTTCTGAAAACAACTAAATACATAAAATTAGTAAAAGTAGCCTACCATCCAAAAGTCTCAAATCAAGACCTACGCAGAAAACTATTGTCAAGAACATCTGTATGACCTGGCCTCACATATCTTGGTGGACAGGATTCATCATCAGAATTTCACGTCAACAACAAGAAATGCCACCACATCATAGGCCCAAAATAGATAAAGAGGAACTGAATCAAAATAGCAACACAACAAACGAATTTGAGAAAAGAACTAATCACTGAATAAGAGTATAGGCCATAATAGGAGTTCCTGTTTGACTAGCCGCAATATAACTGCTTATGTAGCACGCCAGCTAAAAATTTCAGGATGCTGGATTTAGATGAAAATGTTAACAAGTTTACATTTTTCAAGCAGCATATGTTGAAGTTCATGAATCTAATGAGTCTCATAATTAAAAAATAAAAGGATAAAAAAAAGAAAGGAATTTCATCAATTATGCGAAGCTCACACAGGAGGACGAACTTGAGAGATAGATCTAAAAGTAAATGCGACAAGATTGTTAGAAAGACACGATGACGCAACAACAGGAAATCTATAGTCAGGAAAAACTGGGAATATAGCCAAAACAATATGACCATCGCTACCACAAACGGCAATCACCACAATGAAATAAAAGCACTGCGAACGGTAGAATTTCAAGACCAGAAAATGACAAATGTGACGTGCTTCAATTGAAAAGGCAGCAACAGTAGTCGAACATACTGTACTTTCACATATCGTAAATAATAGAATTAAGAGAATATTATTTCACATAGACTAGACGAAAGTTAATCAAGAGAATGAGAACATTTTTTTTTCTCTGCGCACAATTTTTCTCTGCCACCACTAATCCATGTCCGGACAAATTTAACAACAAAACAATGAAAATGTGAACAGATCTCCGCGAAGAAAAATGAATAATGTTTCGAGTGGGGGAATGACTAAAAGAAAATACAGTGAGATTCCAGAACCGTAGCCGTGAAAGACGATGAAAATTCACAGCGAAAAAAGGAAAACATGGAGAAAACTTGTTCACCTGATTCTTTCCAGCGGTGATATCAGGCTTGAGCTCCTGCACGATGGTTTTGCTCTCTAGATCCCATATCTTAACGCTGTCCTCGGTTGCGGCGCAGAGCCAGTACCTGTTGGGGCTGAAGCACAGTGCATGGATGATGCCGCCGGCGTCAAGGGAGTACAGACGCTTCCCCTCTGCAAGGTCCCAAAGAAGGGTGACGCCATCCTTGCCGGCGCTGGCGCAGAGAGACCCGTCGGGGGAGACGGCGACGGTGTTGACGTAGCCGCTGTGGCCAGTGAGGGTGCACCTGAGCTTGCAGTTCGTGAGATTCCACACCTTGACGGTCTTGTCCCAGGATCCGGAGACAATGGTGGGAGAATAGGTGTTCGGGGAAAACCGGACGCAGCTGACCCAATTAGTGTGGCTTTCAGCGTCCTGAATCGTGTATTTACACTCGCCGAGAGTGTTCCAGAGCTTGATGGTGCGATCGCGTGAGGCGGAAACGATCTGGCGGTTGTCGATAGAGAAGGCGACGGAGAGCACGTCCTTCGAATGGCCAACGAAGCGACGGGTGGTACAGCCTGTGCTCAGGTCCCACAGACGGAGCTCGCCGTCCCAGGAGCCGGAGAGGGCGAACTGGCCATCGGAGGAAAGGACGACGTCCTGGACGAAGTGAGAGTGGCCGGTGAGACGGCGGCGAGGAACGCCGTAGTTCGAGCCTTCCTCCTTAGTGAGGGTCCAGACGAGGACAGACTTGTCACGCGAGGAGGAGACGATCATGTCCGAGTTGTCGATCGGCGTCGCAATCGCCGTCACGGTGTCGGAGTGCCCCTTAATCGTCCCCCTCAGAACCAAACTCTCCGCCATTGCTCTCTCTCTCTCTCTCTCTCTGCGGAAGCTGTGGCGGAGAGAGAGAGAAATGTATCAGTATAAGAGAGAGATGGAAGACCCACATACGGGTTAGGGTTTCGGGCCTTTTGGCTGAAGGGATGGGAACAGGTTGGACCTGGAACCTGTTTTGGTTGACCCGGTACTAATGTCCGTTTGTAATTTCCAACTAGGTCGGATACTTTTACCATTATCCTTGAAATCTGGTTATGCATTCTTAGAATTTCCAGTTGCGGACACGAGTTACTAACGCACAAGACTCCAAAAGGGGTGTTTGGATGATTCTCTCATCTAACATAATTTTGAGAAAACTTGATTTTGTAAAAAGCAAGTTTATTAATGAGTTTTGTAAGTATGGTTTCTTTGTTTGGGTGGCAGACCTAAAACCTGATTTTTATAAATAATTTGGTGATGATCATGCTTTTCACTATTTTGTCCAAATTGAATTTTCTTCATGTCTAGTTTTGATGTCATTCAATCATGCTTTGTGGAACAAGAGGCGTATCTGGAATGATTCATGTAAAAGGAGCCAACCATATAAATTCAATATTTTTGTTGCACTTGTATGTACTATGTATAAATTGTTGGAACAAGAAATATTAAACTTTATTAGGTTTTTATTAGGGGATTGTCATCATGGGAAACTTTTTTTTTTTTTGTCCAAAATAAAAAGATTTTGGCAGATTGCTAAAATTTTAAAATATATGCTTGAAAGCAAGCAATAATATGAATCATTTTTGTGCCATAGATTGTCTTTAATATCTTTGTGACAATTAATGTTAGCGAATAGATTTTTTTTTTTGTAACAATCCGAAAACATTTGACATCCTAATTATGTAAACTTCATTCTCAATATTTACACAATACATTGATTTATGGTAACATTGTAACTGTATGACACTTCCAAGATCATTATTCTTGTTTTCAAAGAGCGTTCATGAGCTCAGTTTGAACCAAGTGGTGCCATTTAAGTTCCATTAATTGTAAAGTACCCTCAATACACCAACAATTTTATACATTATGATTTTGAAAATAATTCAACATATGCGTTATTTAAAAGAGCATACCCTTTAAGGGGGTGTTTGATTTTTCTATATTTAAAATCCAAGGATGCAGCTTGATATGTTTGTTACACAAATATACTGTTATTAGAACAAGTGTTTCATGAATATGGTTATTTTTTTAGGCAAATTAACAGGACAATAATAATGTGTTACACAAAATAATGTGTGTTCGTTCAATTAATATGATTAAAAAATTGAAGCAGATTTAAGAAACATCTTGAAAGCACTGTATAAATTTGAGGTTAAATAAATTCGTGGGATGGTTACAAACGATTCAGTTTTACCAATCGAGTCCTAAGGTTTTACCTTTTTTTGTTTTAGAAGATGGCCAAATTTAAGATCAGAGGAAGAGAATCTGATCTTAAATCAATGGCTCACTAACAAATAACCAGCGACCAGACGAGTCTCATGTTTGACTCAGACTGTCCATCCTGGCAGATCGATCCGATAAAGTGAAGAGAGAAGTCAGCACGACACCGAGGAATGACACGACTAATGAAATTGACTGTTTTGCGACCGCATTTTCTGCTATTTACTGCAATGCCCACCGCCCCCGCCTTGCATAAGGGGGAAGGAGATTCCCGGCGAGGGAAGCTCCGGTTTCTCTCGGATCACCCGAGATCGAAGGCCGGTCCGTCTACTCTTCTCCTCCGGTGACCGTCGCCGTCCACGTCGCAATCCGTGTTTTCGATCGACCGTCGGACTTCGATGCGTTCGAGCTATTCCGTAGGAGAAGAGGCGAGGAATCGGTTTGCTTTTCCGGCGCTTGGGGAATGGGGAATCTCTTCACGAAGAAACCGAAAGTCACTGATGTCGACAAGGCCATCCTCTCGCTTAAGACGCAGAGACGCAAGCTCGGTCAATACCAACAGCAGGTACATCAAAAGAAGAAGTCGAAACATGGGAGAGACTTTTCTGGTTTTTTCCTTTTTTACCGGATAATTTGCTTCCCTGTGGACCCGGTGTTTTAATTGTAGTTGTTTGGACGTTTGTATCACGTCGAAATTACGTTGGAGTTCGATCATTAGAATGTGTTTTCTGTTTCTCGATTGCCTTTGTTTGGATGTTTGAAGAATCCAGCAAAACGGGATAATTCTGGATGCGATATTAGAAACATCATAAACTTTTCCCAATTCACGGCTAATGGACTGCTTGGTATCGAATGCTTCATTAGATATGTATGTCTTCCTTGTTTAAGGAATGAACATGATCCCTAGTCAAGGTTTTAGCTCGTAATGCGCCTATGAAGGTTGTGCATATTTGGTTGGATTATATTTTTTTACCTTCACTTCGTCATAATTATAGCTTCCAGTTGTATGAAAATTTTCTATAAATTGAATACAGTTGAATGGCAGGAACAGTGGCTATAAGGGTAAATTCATCCCATGAATGACGGGGAGAAGGCTTTGTTGATTAAGGATTACAAGCCTATAGTGGATTATGTTTGTGATAGATGCAAATTTGTATTTTATATGGCTCACTGCAAATATTAGGTTCAAGTTTAGTAAAGAAGTGGAATAAGATTCCTAATTTCTGTGGAACCAGCTTGTTTTGGTTCAAGACTTGTCTGATAACCAAACTTCAGGAACATATACTGCATTAGTGGCATATAAATTTTAACATATTGTCTTCTTATTCTTTTAAACAGGCTAGGGTATTATTGGATTTTGGTTTCCAGACCTCTGCTACCGATTAGAAGAAAAACTCAAATTCATACAAAATGCATTGGAAACGTTTATTTCAATGGATTTAAAAGTGGTTGATATGCTGAACCTTGTATTGAAACAGCACCCAATTTTTGCATTTCATTGCAGCTTGAAGCTGTGATTGAAGCTGAAAAGCAGGCTGCCAGAGACCTTATTCGTGAGAAGAAGAAAGACAGAGCACTCCGTGCCCTGAAGAAGAAAAAGGCTCAGGAGGAATTACTGAAGCAAGTTGATACGTGGCTTTTAAATGTCGAACAGCAAGTGGGTATTCTGAAAATATTAGCCTACTGACCTCTCTTTAAGACACTGTATTTCTGACTGCACAGATGTGTACAATGCCATGCAGCATACTATGAGTAGGATCTTAATGCACAATTAATTTTGTCTTATTATAGTTGGCAGATATAGAACTAGCCAGCAAACAGAGAGCTGTTTTTGAAAGCTTAAAGGCAGGAAACAATGCTATGAAGGCAATTCAAAGTGAAATCAATATAGAGGATGTTCAGAAGCTTATGGATGAGACAGCTGAGGCAAAAGCTTACCAGGAAGTATGGCTTCCATTTCTCGTGTTTTTTGTAGACAAGTACAATTTTTAATAACAATGATTATTAGATTGTCAATTCAACAAGATAATGACTGCTGAAATCCATGTTGATCTACAAGTATTGTTTTGCATAAAATTTTTCATGATACATGGAGAGAAAGAGGGAGCAAGATTGAGAAAGAGAGAGTATGCATTATGCAGTGGGCATCTATATACACCAACCAAAACATGTACCTCTCCTCTAGCATTTGAAGCCCTGGTGATTATTTATTCTACTATTATAACAGAAGAAGCACATTTCTAAAACTTGTAATTGAAGGGTGGTACTGGACTTTGAAACCAGTCTAGCATTTGTTTTATGATTTCATTACATTGACATTTCCATTATATGCTAACCTGCTAAGCAGAAGGTGCCAAATAGGCAAAATTCTTGTGAACTTGTTTTCTGGGTTTTTGGGTAACTAAAAAAAAAAGCTAATTTATTCTTTTACACAATAAATGCTAACAAATTTGCTTTCTCTAAGTTACTTTTCTGTAAAATTTTGCTTTGGTTAGCTGTTAAAATATGAAAACCTAAATGATAATCCTGACTATTCTGGAACATGAACAGAACAGAAAGGACAGTGTGATGGTATTGCAGAGAAGTTCATCATCTATAGGAGCATATGTTTTTTTTTTCTTATCAAATAATAGAGCAGTTCTATTATAATGCTGACAAGTGTTTGCACTTTTTGGTAATAAGGAACTTGATGCTATACTGGGACAGCAGCTATCTGCAGAAGATGAGGAGAATGTATTAGCAGAGTTTGAAAACTTGGAAACTGAGGTGGGGAGTTGTTATAACTGTCTTCTGGTCATCAGTTTTTGTTTACATGGTTATATTTCAGTATCTTTACTTCCCCGTTTATGTGGTTTCTATCGCTGTTGCAAGGTACATAGGCCTTACTAATCATCCTATGATGCTTCCTATTTTTAGAAAAAATTCTGCTCCTCGATGACCTCTTCTTTTTCCTATTTGGGGAACATGCATACAATGTTACATGACATTTAGACTTTAACGTTTGAAATTTTGAAGGATGTCTAATAGTTTTTTCATCAAGAAGCATGAGTACTTGCAGTCTTATCGATTTATAATCTGTTGATAGCTTGTGTATTCCCAACTGATAGAGTTGCAAATCCTGTGTCATGGGTTTTTGGAAGCTGTGCTACTTAAGCACTTCCATGATCCATCATCCGTCATATCCAAGGTAGCTGGATGCTTAAGTTGACATTGTATGCTGCTGGAAAACATCCTTTGTGATGCCTTCTTCTATTACAATGTGACACACAAGAAAAAATTGATGCACTATGCTACAATGTTTTATGTCGAACACAAATGGTAGGAATTTCCCATCCAGCACATTTTGGGAATGTGCATGAGCCGAGCAAGCCAAGCAGGCGATGTATGCTGGCAGTCTATGAAGTATGAACTTGTCAATTATCACAAGCCGAATGGAGCCCAAGTTTGTTGGTGCCTGTGCATGGGCTGGCTTCTCTTTTGGACAAATTTTTTTAAAGTAATTTTAAAGAAAACTTCACGTATGTACGTTTAACATGAATATATGTGGCATAAAATGTCTATTTTCTTAGTCAATGTAGTATGTAATATAGACGTTACTTAGATATACCAATGAACTTATATTAGCCAAACTGAGATGTTGGACCTCTTTCCATGTTTGGCTCATCAAGAAATGCAGAACAAGCAATCTTGTATCTGTCAATCCTCTTTGTCTATCAGAATAAGCATGATGAGTGAAATGGAGCTAAACCGTAAGCTGCTCAACTTGTTTTGCTTCCCTGTACACAAATTCGAGAGTGAAAATTTGTCCTTGTATTTGATAGCATGATTCATTGATCACATGCCCTGGTTGGATGTCAATAAACTGTTTCAAAAACTTAGGATTTAACAAAACAAGCTTTTCTAGGAATCTTAAATTCCAACAGCCTGAATGCCTTTAAAGAATGGCACACCCTCTCCAGCAACCTGCCTCTACTGTTCTCCGACCAGTGTGTCGCTTCTAGAGTCTAAATGGCTAAATCCTATGCTCTTCTAGACAAGAAAAGGAAAGACTTTGACTTTGGATTGCCTAGACGCTGGAAACCTGTTTTGCTGGCACTAAACCCGTTGGGTCATGTAACCAGCCATTTCTCTGTTCTGTTGGAAATGCTCATATTGGCCATCATGTGGATGTCCACCTCTAGCATAACATGGAACACCCTAGATGCAACAATTAAATTCTTTTCATGACTGCCTGTATTTCACTTAACATGCTCAACTAAGTCTATCCCAACCATACTGCTAAATGCTTGAAGATGTGGAAATATTCCATCATCATTCCTTAGTTGATTTTTAAGGCCATTAGATTAACATAGTGGACCATCTGAGGCTTTCTGTCATTGGGTCGGTGAAGCCAGAGAAAATGGTTTGGAACCAATGGTGTTAAAAAGTCAATGCTCAATTAAAGATGTGGATTCAGTGAAAGCTATCCAAGGTCCTTTATAGTCAAACTGGCTCTGAAACAATAATTAGAACTGTTGCTTCATCATTGCATCTCTTATTTTAGACCGGAAACAGAGCTTTATTGTATGGGCTAGTTCTCTGCTTTGTTTTGGGAGTCCATATGACCTAAAGTAGTACATGCCTGCACTATGTATCACTGGTGCATGTTTTGTGTTTGTGGAAGTTGAAAGGATTGTAAAGATAACTTGGGAACTTCGTTCCTGTTTCAAATTACTTATTGTTTAATTTTTGGTTAGTGTTGTTTGCCTTGATCGTTTGAAAGCTATAAAAGGTGGTTGAGATTTTGCCTTGTACTTGCTCCGGCTTTCTCAATGTCAGTCATTTAATTGAATATACTACTGACTTATGAGGAGACCGCAACTTCTTGATTTTTTTTTTCCTTAATATGTGCTCCAGTTACTGCATATGTCTCCTACATTAAATTTGTATGCATGGGACGTTGGATCATGTCCAAATGGTCAATAATCATATTGTTGCTTCAATATCTTAGGTTGCACTTGAAGCTATGCCAGATGTTCCTGTCCAGCCATCTCATGTAGAAAAAAGAGATGAAGCAATTGGGGAAGAGAGAATGGACCTTCCAGATGTACCGACAGAGGTTCCAGCTATTGCAAAGAAAAAAGGTATTTATGCTTCTTAAAAAAAAAAATTATGTAGTATTTACTGTTCCATTCCATGCACTAGATGCAGATGCTTCTGTGTGACACTAAAGAAACCCTGTGCTATTAATGCAGTTATGGAGGAACCATTGCCTGCATAATCGTGGAATGTTTGTCGAAGGCAAAATATGTACATCAACGGAGCCTTGTATCTTATATGTTTATATTTCAACCACAGTCAGACAGTTCTTTACATACTTGATCTTGTTTATATACTATTTTTGAGAGCATTGAATTTTTCATTGCCTTTTATTTTAAAGAATCAGAACTCTCTCCAACGCTAAACATTTGTTTTAATTATTTGGTAGCTTCGTAAGAGTATGCTACACGTGCTCATAAGTGCATCCATCATTTTGGATTGATAAGCTTTTTTTCTGTGAACTGCAATCATTTACAATGCTTAAGAAATAGAAATAAGCTTCTTCAGTAGCCACTAGCCAGTTGTGTATGCTTTTGTTTTCTTCCTGATGTATATCAAGATGTGAAGGTCAAAAGTAATTTGATGGTTTCTTGTCTGACAGCGGAAACCTCCTATTAGCTAGTGGAAGAAAACCGAAATGTGCGTGAATTCCAGTCGGGTACAAGAAGGAAAACGATGTAATAGATAGAGTGCCAAAAATACGTCAATCTAAATGCATCCAGCCTCGATGCTGACATTTTTTCCCCCCTTCAATGGCGAGGAAACCGCCAAGGATTTGTTGGACCTACTGACTTGTGAAGTGCATGATCATCTTGTTCTATTCCGGTTGCCCT
This sequence comes from Nymphaea thermarum, assembly GCA_011799765.1. Lineage (NCBI taxonomy): Eukaryota > Viridiplantae > Streptophyta > Magnoliopsida > Nymphaeales > Nymphaeaceae > Nymphaea > Nymphaea thermarum. Next base: position 18,741 of record JAANDH010001310.1, on the reverse strand, counting down.
TAGACCACTGTATTGTAAACAGAGGGCTTTATTCTTCCAATTTAACGGTGTATGGTGCCTAGTTCTGCTTCTGGTTTATCAATCTCTTAACAGTGGCGTGGTTGAAATTTACCTAGTTGCAAGACATTTTCAATACACAGACACGAACATATATAAATATGAGAGCAAATACCGAACCCAAAGATGTAGATCTCATTTCATGAGACAAACCTGTGGCGAAGCCATTCACCTTAGGTCATTACAAACTCTTTATAGTGCGCAAATAAGAGGATATTTTCAAATGCTAACAAAACCAGGAAAGCATCACAGCGTTTTTAGGATTTGCGTGTCGATTAATTATCTCCCGGCACCATTAATAGTTCTTGCAATTTGCCGCATTTTGACACAAGCCCGTCTGATTAGAACTTCGAATTTTTCTCGTTTTCTATCTCTTATTACTGCTCGACGTGAGAATATGAAAACCTATTTTTTCCATTTCATTTTTCCCCCTTTATTGGGACCAACTACGACCAACCAGTTTGGACTAGCACCTGACCAATTGTTTTCGTGGAGTCGGTCCTGCCTTGTGGTTCTTAACTAGATATCAAAAACATCCGAACAGGGGTGACTCAAAGCACGACCCAACCAACTTCTTAACACGGAGGACATAAGCCACGTGGGAACTGTAGAAATTGAAGACCGTTGAGGAAGGCTGATTGGTGCCTACAGATGCTAACAGTAACATGCTGGTATAACGAAATATACAACTGGTAACGCCGGAAAAAAGATAAAATAAATACCTTGACATTCTTATGGTATACAGACCAACAAAGCCTGTATTAGATCGTAGACAAAGCGTGCAACCCTACAATGAAACTCCAAGTATTATACAAAAGCTCGAAGTAACTAGGCATAGTAATTTAAGCTTGATTTCTTCTTTGCTTGAACTTGGATAATTCCTTCATTGAAATCTTCGTGGTTAACCTGAGTACGCCAAAAGGGGATGATTCAGACCATCAAAATGTGAGAATATTTGGAAAAAAATATGGACACAATTAGAAAAGTTCAAGGAGCAAGACCTCAGTTGCATCACGGCGTAGAGCCAACATGCCAGCCTCCACACAAACAGCTTTCAATTGAGCTCCATTAAAATCATCGGTTGAACGTGCTAGCTCTTCAAAATTAACGTCCGGGTGAACGTTCATCTTCCTTGAGTGGATCTGTTGCACAGAGAACATATTTCAATCCAGTTATGCATCACAAGTACCAACATACGGGAGAAACAAGACTCACCTGCAAAATTCGAGCTCTTGCTTCCTCAGATGGGTGTGGAAACTCAATCTTGCGATCTAGACGGCCTGACCGCATGAGAGCAGGATCAAGGATGTCTGCTCTGTTAGTAGCTGCTATGACCTGCTTGCCACCACGATTTAAAAAAGCGTTCATTGTTCAGTTCCAGAAATCTGGGATAAACAAATTGTACCCATCTTGGTGCCCAATGGCCAACTGGATAGCTAGGCAATGAGGTTGTGTAATCCTAACTAAATGTGAATGCAGGTTTCAGTTCCATGATGAACTCATCCTAACTAAAAAAGGAAGGAAAGGAAAACCATCAAATCAACTTTTTCATGACAACAGGAAGAGACATAGCATAAAATAGAAGAAAATAGTAACTTTTTAAAACATAAAAGTGAAAGTCTACTCATAATAAAGAAATGCTAAGCATGCAAACATGTAAATAACAAATATCTATCGAAATGTGTCCAAGGAAGCAAACTTTGAGTAAGGAAAAAAAACATATAAAAGCGGCTGATAGCTGAGAGGCATTGGCAAAACAGAATGTCAATCTCATAACGGAAGCATCGATGACAAATGATGGCTCACATCAAAAGTCATAGCTACCAACTGACTAGCATAAGAAAAAAGACCAAGATGCTATACTAGAAAAGCCAAAGAGAAACAGAACTTGATGTTCTTCAACCAAAAGTATCTGCATCTCTTGGTGTTTTTCTGTGGATATACATATATAGGCACTGGAAAAGAGGGACATAACAAACAAAGCCTAATTGAATTTTGTGAACCTTACCTTTATACGATCATCACTGCTAAAACCATCTAGTTGATTTAGTAACTCTAACATTGTACGCTGCACTTCTCTATCCCCACTTACCTCACTGCAACGAATAAGGTAATGAAAGAGTATTAGAAAACGCAGAACACAACAAATTCCCAAGTTTACAGAAACGACAGAATTAAAAAGATGTTCATTTATCACATGACCCAAAGCAAGGAAGAGTCAAACAAGAAACAGGACGGTAAAGAACAGAAGTTTATGGACAAACTTTCAACAAAAAGTAAACCCATATAGAAATTTAAAGAATAACTTCGTGATTTCATGCATCCTTCAGATATACAAAGTAAAACAACAAAGAAGATGGTGAGAACAAATTTTCAAATAAACAAGCAAGTACTTTTTTAGGCAATTAAACCACAATTCTTCGTTTTTACATTTTCAACCTGGGAAGATTCTGAGCTCCTACCTGTCAAATCTTTTTGTTCCAATGGCATCAATTTCATCTATAAATATAATACAAGGGGACTTCTCTTTTGCAAGCTGAAATGCATCACGTACAAGCTTTGCTCCATCACCGATAAACATCTGAACAGGTCAACATGTCCATTTTAGAGTCAAATTTCAACAAAAGAGTCCTATGAATGGTAATACAGATAAAGATCCAATGTTCAGGAAAAAAAATAAAACCTACAGGCAGCCAAGGGCATAAGGCAAACAACATATATATATATATATACATATATATATATATTCAATAGAAAGTAAAAGCCTAGCTTGTTGATACAAAACTGCAGCAAATGATATCCAGCATTTCAAATGAACCATTTGAACCAAAATGATCCAATCAAGGGCTTCTTTCTCCTTTTTCCGAGGCTCCAGTATGGGAACATTACAAACAAACATTTTCTTCAGCCATTTCCCAGATGGATTCTACCCAGGACCAAATTGTTCCTTTATTGAGAGGCTTCTAATCAATTCAGAGGCTTCTAATCACTTCAAACACATCTATAGCAAATAAGAAAATTGAAATGTAATATTATGGTGGTCGCAACAAAATACCAGTTAACAGCCCTATACAATTATTGAAAACACGGACACAACTAAGTGCAAAAAACAGAAAAGAAAAGGTGCTTTCACCTGCACAAGCTGTGGACCTGCTAGCTTCAGAAATGTAGCATTTGTCTGAGCTGCACAAGCACGTGCCATAAGTGTTTTTCCAGTTCCTGGAGGTCCATAGAGAAGAACACCCTTGGGTGGACGAACACCTAATTTCTGGAACCTTTCCTGGTGAGTCATAGGCAGTACAATTGCCTCAACAAGTTCTTGGATCTGCAAAGAATACCAAAATTAAAGCTTTAATGTTTAAACATCTAACCTCAGAACTAGAAGCAACAGAAACTAACAATGTGAAAACATTGAACAGATTCCAAATTATAGATGAAGCATTTTCTCAAGTTGTAAAAACTACCAAGAACAATAAAAGCAACGTAACTGGAAACTTTCACCAAAATTGATCTACCTGCTTTTCTAGTCCTCCTATGTCATTGTAATCTTCTGTCGGTTTCTCATCCACCTCCATGGCCTTCACGCGAGAATCATATTCAGATGGCAAAGTGTCCAATATCAAGTAGCTATCTTTATTAACTCCAACTAAATCACCAGGCTTTAGTTTATCAGGGTCTACAAGTCCAACCACAGGAAGAAAGATCGTCTGGATGAAAGCATTAAGGACCACAGAACCTTTTGTTAGAATTGCAGGTCAGACAACACCATGTATTCTACAATAAAATTAACACAACCTATTACATGATACAACTGAAAGAACAAACAAAATTCTATTAGAATATGAATATCTAATGAAGAGAGAAAAAAAAAAAAGCAAAGAAACCACAAGCAGCAAGTTTATGGGAGAGTTTTCTTACTTGACGTGTAGAGGTTTTCAAAACGACACACTTCCCTTTCCTTTGTGAGTCTAAATCAACATTAGCACCATCCTCCTCAGCCTCATCTTCAGGATTCATTTCTAGGATCTAAGTAGGATTCAAAATTAAGAGAGATATCGGTTAGAACCATAGGATTAGCATAAATGCAGACATTTTTATCACAGAATAAAAAATAACAGAAAAAAAAGACGCAAGCTAATGAAATCCAGTCAAAGAATGTTGGAAGCAAGCACTATCTTTGCATTATCACTTACACAGGAATCTAGTGTAGAAAGCATGAGCGCAGCCAGCAAGAAACTATAATTCATCAGGCAGCTCAAACGCATGACGCATACGCTAAAAAAGAAGAACATATCCATTTACCTAATGATACTACACGAAATAACAACTATATGCATTCGCTGCGCTTATATCACTCAGTTTGGATAGTCAAAAACAAAATTTTCTCATCATAAAGCTGAAGACAAATACGGATACTCGATAACGCGGAGAAAATTTGTATCCGAGTAAAGCTTCTCGTAAACGGAATGAATGGAACTCCCGAAAGAAAATCAACCAAGCAGGATAGATTTCGAGGAGATGATTGAATTATTCCAACGACGATGAAAAATCGATTTCGTTACCTCGACGATGTTTCCCACCAAGTAAGGCAGTTGCTTGTTGAGTTTGATCTTCTCTTGGTTCTCCTTGATCTTATCCCTAAGATTGTCCAACTCGAGGTTGGTTCGCTGCATCTCATCCTTCACAACAACCCACAGAATGATGAAAAACAATGGAAAGCGTCATAAAATAGTAGAATGAAAGAAAGCAGGCAAACCAATACCGCCCCTAATCTGAGCGGATGATAGAGCCCCACAGACAGGGAGAGAGACCTTGAGGATCCTGATCTCATTGTCGAGGAGGCGAGAGGCTCTGACGATGTCCTCGATGGGCATCGACGCTAACTGGTCCTCTTCGAAGAAGCTGTCCGTCATCTTCCTCTTCTCCCCCTTGCTCAGCACTCAGAAAAAGAGAGAGAGGAGAGAGAGAGAAATGTTCTTGTTGCTTTTCTTGAAGCAGAAGGCTTGCTTTTCGAATAAGAAGGGACCCAAAGGGAACGAAGAGCACGCTCGTATCCCTTAACTTTGTAAAATTTCCTTTCAGCACCACATTGCGAATTCCATTCTCGAGAGATGCTCGTCCTTTTCCTTTTTCCATTTGAGCGGTCGAGCTTTTATACATCGGCACAGCCAAAGGCGCTATGTTCCACTAAACGGGCGCTAGGAGGCATCGTACGTTAATAAGACAGGCACGCGGTAAAAGAACTAAGATATTGAAATGATTTATCTTAAATTAATTGGATTATTCTTGTTGAGCAGTTGTCAACAAATTCAAATATGTGAATGCCTTCTCATATTAGGAGCAAATTTTCAAAATTCTCATTATAATGTGATGTATATATAGACATAAATGATTGTGTTCTTGACAAATAACGTTCATCTATATAGTGGGATATGCAAAAATAGAAGATAAGAACCAAGAGTTATCTTGAAGGCAACTAATAAGGGAAAGTCAAACTAAAATATTTAGTCAAAGCACTTTCTTTTTTGTGTAAAAAATGTGTTTCTTTGAAAAACTTATGGTTCCAAACTTAACAACATGAACACATGATCGTGGTCTTTTCGCTGTTTTAGTCATATTTTATGAGTCCAAAACAGCTTATTGTTCATTTAAAGGGACCTTTTCACTTAAACCATTTCAAGGAAAATTCTAGGGACCTTTTCACTTCTTGGAGTAGTTGGGTCCTCATGGAACAAGTTTAATGTTAAGAAGGTGCTCCGTGCTCCTCTTACGTGTCCAAAGTATTCCATTAGAGTTTACACAACTACGCTCTTCTCTATAACGATTATGCATACCTTAGCCAGGCAAGTTGTTTTAAGGCATTCAAATTGGAGGGCGACAGGAAATAATGTTACAAGCACCGATTGCTCTCTGCAACCTATGAAACCTTTTAAGAACGGAAGTCCAGAATAAAAATTTGACATCCCAGGCCAGTCTGTAGTAAAATCATATGGGAGCCAATCATCCTGCTGAGTGCTGATACTAAGAAACAGGTATCAAGAAGTGGAGGCATCTCTTAGATCAGCTTGAGCAAATTCAACCTGAAGCCACATTTCCAGCAAGAAAAGTGGGCACATATTGTTATCACCAACACTTGGGACTGAGAAGATAATGGCCACGGATTGTCATAGGAAAATATACATTTCAAAGAATACTAACAGTTTTCCAGATGCAATCAGGATTAAAAAACATCAGTGGATTGCACTCGTACATCTGCTTCCTTATATCATTTCAATCAGATACAATACAAGAAGAAGCCGTAGCCCATGGGGAGTGCAATTAAAGGCTTGCAACTTCACTTTTCAATGCCTGTGGTATTTACTGCTCAGAACGTGGCATCTTATGGGTAGACACTTGGTACCAAAGCAGCCTTCCACATTAGAGAAACACTATGCAGCTTACTTTCGTAAGTAGTCAGAAGCTAGAACCAATTTGAAACTTCAAAATCACGGAATTTTCGCAGATATTTCTCCATATCTTGCCTTGTTCGCTTCCATTCTTCTCTTTCTATGACGGTGGTTGGGTCATCCCTCTGGCTCTGCAGAGAAATGGAAGGTCACATTAGAACGGGGCCATGTCAGAGGAAGAAAAATTGAAAGAAACAAAGACCAGCAAGGTACCTGATGAATTATCTTAAAGGATGCTCCATTATCACGAATGACCAGTAGATCATCTCTCCGGTCCCTGTTTCCTCCCCCAGGAGCAGTTACCTGTTCAGAAAATATGGTTTAACAGGGAATAGGGACAAATTGGTTAAGAAGATGGCTCGTTCCATAATCTGGCGATATCTCAACACAAGGAAGATGCAACTACCACAATATGATAAAAATTGGAAATAACTATGTCACCATAAAAGAAATACATTCGACAAGCCAAGATATCAGTAACATTACAAATTCTAAGAATGTCACTGCAACTGTAGTGTGAAAAAATCACTTCGAGCGCACCAGGACAGGGGAGAAGCATTCAACAGGATTTCAGATTTATACATAAAAGTCAGCCTAGCCATAGTAGCACAGCATATCTACCAAAGCCAGGTTTTGCTCAAAGCAACTTGCTTTCCTGTGGTATTTTTTACAAGCCTAAGCTTTGGACATGAAACAACTCCAAAAACTAAAAAGATTTTGCTCCCCTAATAAGTAGAATATATTCAGTGACTATGACAGGTATATCTGAAACATGTTACAAGCATCTTAGTATTTTCAAGTTCTTACTGATGTTTTGAAAATGATACAAGACACACCATGATGTCAACATATCATAAAATAAATGACGTGCGCCTTGAACAAATTCATCACCAGTAGCTAATGCATGAAAAGTGCCTCGTGGTAAATTACCAAAACTTTTGCCCGAGTTATAGATTTGGTCTTTGAATCAATAACATAAATTTCTTCAAAATCTAACACAAACTCCCAATCACTAGATCTCCGGTTCCGGTAATGCTTGGTCAAGAACACCTATTTACCACAGAGGCGAAAATCAGCTTGATGAAAATATTAAGTGAATAAGATAAGCTCAACAAGGACTGGAAAGTGATAAAGAGCGTCCCTGACTACAGTATGAGATTGGTGTGTACCTTCATTATCTCTCTGTTGGTCTTGTAAAGTGGATCCCGTGGGGCATCTATGGGCGGTTCAGTTACATGATAGTATGCGTACTCACTTTTTGCACAACGAATATACTGGCATAAGAAAAGCAAAAGCAAGGAAAATGATTATTTAAGCTCACTTTTCATGGAGTAAATAACCAAGATAAAATTAATAAGGTTTAATTACATAAAATACAAAACCTAAATACATAAAACATAAAAGCTAAAAGCCTAGAAGATCTTGGATGGGCTTTCATGAGCAGGAATTAGGTCCCTGACATCAGCAAAGAGGAATTCTTACAACCATACCAGCGCTAAGTAGTTGTAAGAGTTAAGACTATTACTCTTTTCAAGGAGGAATAGCCTCATCAATGAGTAATTCTGAAATCTCGATCAGAAAACGAGTTCGATAAAATAACTGGATATATCTAAAAGCCAAATTTGCTAAACCAGCAATGATGCAGAACAGCATTCAAATAGGAAGAACTTCCATAGCTGTAAAGCTGGAAGAGAAAGGCAGTTCAACTGCTTAAGATAAAACACACGGAAGCCTTGGTCTCACCTTCTGCGGCATGGGCGCCAAAACCTTTGGGATTGAATAGACATCAGTGTCCGGTGGAGTAACATACATCTGCCCCAATCAAACATACAACAGAACATATTAGCCAAACCCAAAACAGAGTTCCTAGAGAAAGTGACGGAAAACTAGTGAAGCCAAGTAGATGAAACCGGATAATCAACAATTCAACATCATTAAATGTTCCCCCAGGAACGTTTTCACCTCCGTATTTACTACCAAAAGAGCATCAAAGTCATGATAATCGAGAACATTTCACTAATTCCTGACGGAGACAATGACAGGAATCAAGTAAATAATCACCAATTCACCAGACGATGAAACACGCAAAGGAAGTCCAATTGTTCAGTCTCGCTTCGTTTGCGAGCAATGCGCATCAGTCCCCTCAGTAATAGCAAAAACACCATTAAAAGAAACAGAAAACTAACACCAAAGTGGCAAAATTCCAACTCCTAGTTACCTCCCTGAAGTCGTACACGTCGTTATCGGGATCGGGCGGCTTCCTGATGAAGAAATCGCAGTCCAGGAGGCTAATCTTATGGAATTCTTCCTCGTTAATCTTGTAATCCACGACCATCTCCGGGTCCCAACCCTGCGTCGAGATGAAGCTTGCGCTCTCCACCATTTCGATATCGTCCGCACTCGATGGAGCGGCCGCAATGGCGACGGCGCTAGAAGACGAGACCACGTCGTAGTCGACGTCGTAATCCTTCTTGTTATCAACCTCCTCGACCTCATCCTCCTCGTAGCCGTAGTCGTCGGGATTCGGCGCGTCATCATCGTCGCCCTCGGCCCTTACTCTCCAATCCCTACTGGCCCTGGCGGAACACGGCCGGATAGTGGCGGAGGGGCGAATAGATGATATGAAGGAACGGGCACCAAGAAGATGGAAGGAACAAGAAGGAGAGGAAGCGAGAGAACTGGGTTTAGGGTTTTGGAGGGGTTTTACAGATAAGAATGAGGAGGAGGAGGAGGGGGAGAAAATGGAGGAAGCTGGCAGTATAACGGAGAGAGGTGGACGAAGGGGATAAGGCGTCGCGGCAACTCCCATCTTCTTCTTTTGCCCGACGCAGTCGACAGAAGGGGAGTCCGGTGGGAAGTGAGACTCTTAAGACCCGGGAAGCCTTTCAGATCATTTTCCGGGAAAAAAATCCCCGGAAGAAAAGCAAACTGAAAATATCATGACAAATTCAACGCTTTTCGCTTGTCATGTCACACAACGTTAATTAATATTGAAAATTGAATGGGATGGCAGGTTTCAATTTCGTTATTTATATCATCAAATTTTATCTTGCCATACGTTGTGTCCATGAGGAACCCATATAGAATTACTCCACCAAGAAAAGTAGTTTATTTCACTCACAAAATTGACACATTGTGTAAGCATAAAACTAGTTGGGGTCATAAATTATGTGACCGGGAATTCTAAACTGTTTCCTATATTAATATTGTAAAGAATGTGGTGGCCATGAAATGAAGGATCCCTTCAATTGGGCTGCTTGTCACAAAGAGGGCTGTTCATTCCATTCCCTTGTACGGTAAAGAATAAATATTGAAGATTAAGCGCTCGATTTTTTTTAATTTTTTGTTCAAAAATAAGTTAATTATATTTGCTTTATTAAATATGTCAAAACAGTTAGTAATTAAATTTTAGAACAAAAACATGAAATAACTTGATGAACGGTTCATAGTAGCGTATCCCTCAAAAAACCTGTTCTAAGACCTGAACATCTAAAATCTTTAAACAAAAAAAAAAATCCGCCGTGTTTGTGTTAGCCTATCAGTAGTTAATCAAATTTTTTTTGTATAAAATTTTGGTCATCAACGACCCAAAACAGCTAATATGCTATATTGGTGATCAAATCAACATGGCACAATATATATATATATATATATATATATATATATATATATATATATATATATATATATATATATATATATATATATATATAGAGAGAGAGAGAGAGAGAGAGAGAGAAATTGGTAGGTGGTAGACACTTAAATGGCAGATAAAAAACAATTTCAACGTTGATCTTTTCAGGTTAATGATTAAGGGGAAAGCACAGAAAAATGTGACGAAACATTTTTATCGTTATTTTTCTATTAAATGTGGATTTGAAAAAGATCAAGGATTAAAATTGTTCATTATATATCTAGTTATAGGTGTTTATATATATATATATATATATATATATATATATATATATATATATATATATATATATACAGCCATTATGAGCTTTGTTCAATCACGGGCCAAATGTTAAAGAATAATTCTCTTATTCCCTCTCTCTCTCTCTCTCTCTCTCTCTCTTTATCTATATATATATATATATATATATATATATATATATATATATATATATATATATATAGAGAGAGAGAGAGAGAGAGAGAGAGAGAGAGGGAAGAAGAGAATATATATATATATATATACATACACACACACTTGGGTTTGACATTCAAGGTGATTTTGTTAACTAGCCTACTCGTTTGTTTATTTAATCGGCAAGTTATCAGTCACCAATTGCTTAAAAGAAGCTTAGTTGTGTCTCTTATGTGGGTTGCTACGAAGTAATCCTAACTTAATATCAAATTAAATTCCTGCTGACTGAACAACGATTGTTGTTTGACCAGCGTAAGTATTATTTAGAGTAAACTATAATTATGAACTCATTCATTTTTTGGGGCTGAGATTAATTTTTGCCAAGGTGTGTCATGTTCGTTGTTGTGAAGACCCAGCATGTATCTGCATGTGAATATATATATGATGCGAAATGTCAACAGTAATAAGATTAAAATACATGAAAAAAATTTGATGTGCAACTAAAAAATATTTGCGCGGATTCTATTATTAGTATGTTTAACTTTACTACTCACAAAGATCCGGTCAAAGATTAAATTCTTGTTTCGTTTTTTATAAATACTTCATATTTGTTTATACATGCACTTCCAATAAGAATACGCGGGGCGATACGCTCCGACTTTATTAACAAAATTATATTTATGTCCAAGTTCGGTCAGCTGAATATATATATAAGTTTTCAATTAACTTCCTCTCTATCGCACACATATATATGTCATAATGGATTTTGGCAATGGAAGCAGCTAGATGTCATTGGGGACAAGTTTTATTATTGATCATTTGTTTATGCAGTTGGACTATTGAAAAATGCTGAAAATGTAATTAAATGACCAATGACAACTATATATAATTTTTTTCTTCTCTCTCCTGACCCGAGCTTATATGGCCACTAATAGCATCAGTTTTAAACTTAAGGGGGTGTTCATGTATTTCAGATTTGAGATCCATAAATTTGATGCAGCATGCTTTTATTGATGTGGAAAAAATCAACAATAAAATTCATGGTTCATCAAACCAAGGATTTTAGGTCAGACCTAATATCCATTTATACTTTAAATCGTTGTTTCAAATTTTTAGTATTAAAATAACATGATCTAAGATTAGAGGGAGGAAAGGTTTGATATTAAATCAATGAATCTCAAATAGTATCGATCTTAGATCGAAGTAGATCAAGCTGGGAAATCAGATGTCAGGCTTCTAAGGGGCAAGCATGTTTGGGGAAGGCCCAACTAATACCATGTTTGCTTGGGCGAAGGTCTCCGAGTTTAAATGACTTCTACATTCACGTTGTATATAGCACTATATATATATATATAGATGAATGAAGATATCACAAGATTTTATTTTATTTATAACTTTATGAAAGATGAAATTGATGGCTATGGACCTCACAGGATTGGTTGACCGATGATACACACAAGCCATGACTTTAGAAAGGGATCACTTGCAATAGTTATTTAAATTGCACGTAGATCAAGGCCAGTAGCTATTTGAAAGCTAGCACATCTCCTCGTCAACTGCCCAAGTATAAAAACTTTCAAGTTCTTTATACAATCATCACCAGCTCATTCCCTTGTCTCCTCGTTTTTCTTCTTCCTTTTATGATCGCCATTATCACCACCACTGCAACCTGCTGCTTACCATCACCACCACCACCATTATATATCATGGCCCTGTTATCAAAGTCACTGTTGATGGTTACCATCATCGCCATTCTCATGGCGGTGGTCGTCGCACCATCAGGGTTGACGGACGATCTGCATCAAAAGGACGTCGACGGCGACGATTCTTCCTCCGGCGACCTGCCGTCGGCCGGCCTTCGCCGTCTGCTCGCCCGTTACAAGTCACCGACGTGCGACACGAATCCAAGGGCGTGCTACATTAGGGGCAGCGCCGGGCCAAATTGTTGCAATAAGCAGTGTGTAAATGTGAAGACGGATCGACTCAATTGTCGGAACTGTGGGAGGAGGTGCAAGTTCACCGAGTCCTGCTGCAAGGGGGAGTGTGTTAATCTCGCGTTTGACAAAGGCAACTGTGGCAAATGTGGTAAGACGTGCCGACGGGGATCGTACTGCATTTATGGCATGTGTGGCTACGTTTAATACTATGCTTTTGATCATGAAAGATCGAATGCACGTGACACTATTATACTTTTCATCGTGAAAAAAATGACGCTTGTTCGTGAAATATCCGTCTACCTGTGTGGTCATTATCAGATGCATTGTGTTTGTGTAAGTTGGTTTCTTGTTTAATTGTGCTGTTTCCGTGTTTGTCATGGATTATTATTTTTTCTTTTACAAGTTTCCACTGAGTTTTTCCTTTTCAATAGAAACTTTGAATCCAAAGAAGCAGGTGAGGGTGATCTTGAGCTCCCATATATTTTCGTCCGGTTCCTAAAACGTACTCGTAGTTTGGCCGTGGAAGAAGAACCAGTGGCGACTAGACTCAAAGGTTAGGCCAAAGGAAGGACAAACACAACAGCTTGTTGTGTGTGTGTATATATATATATATGGGTAGTTACTGGACGTTGTATACTAGATTGGATGGGAATTGTATGAGCCACGATCTTAAGGAGATTGATGGTTGAAATTAAGCTAAAAAAGTAGAACACAAGCTGTATATTTAAGAGACATGAAACAAATAAATATGAATCACCTACCTTTTTTAAGGATATTATTTCTCTTGAAAATGCAGCTTATTTTTTGTTCAACTTAATTATCATCTAAACTCTTTAAATCAATGACTGATACGATTCCCATTCAATCTGGTATATAAGGGTCTGATAGATACTTCTTTCTTCACACACACACACATATACATATATATAAACTGCTGTATAGCTAAATGTTTAAATTTCGTTACTAAAACACCATAAACTGTTGCTACACAAAAAACCATTGCAATGATCTTGTGACATGGTGCTTTGGAGACGGTTGTGTACCATTGTCATTTGACAACACTGGCAGTTGATTGATTTCAATTTCTCTCTCTCTCTCTCTCTCTCTCTCTATATATATATATATATATATATATATATATATATATATATATATATATATATATATATATATATATATATATATATATATATATCTCTCTCTCTCTCTCTCTCTATATATATATATATATATATATATATATATATATATATATAGAGAGAGAGAGAGAGAGAGAGAGAGAGAGGGAGAGAGAGAGAGAGAGAGATGGAAGCACGATGGACTTCCACCCCAGAAAGCATGGACACTTACTGAATAATAATGTGGCCAATGTTTGACTTCCGAGTTTCCATGTAGATGTTATGGTGCACCACAACATGATGTAGACTTTTCTGAAATTGGCACTTCTAACAACACTAGTGCACAAGTAGACCTGTATAGTCGATTTCGATACTCATTGAGTGAGCCTGATCATTCAAAAGCAAAGGTGATTCACATCCTAATCACGTTCCTCTGCCAAGTTTTGTGTTTCACATTTAAAAGTAGACACCGATTAATTCAATTCATACTCACAGGTGTTGATTTATGCATCTCTTAATTGGCACAAGAGAAGGACACTGATAAACATCTCAACATCACAGACTGACATATAATAACTCATGCCTCCTGTATTGATTAATGGATGCAATAAGTATTTCAATGAGGAAGCATTGTTGCATATATAATAGTTTTGGACAAAAATACGATTTTTTTAATACATGAATATTATAAAAAAGTCATGGCGTTTCTGATTGCAAGCTTGCTAGGGGAAAGACCCCCAACCTTTCAACGATAAGAAATCGAATTTACAAAAAATCAGAGGCGTTTGTTTTTCTTCTGAATCTCCCAACAACCTCTTTATGCATAGTAGATGGTGGTTACGAAGAATAAACTGAAATTAAGTTCATGAATCCTTTATATTCCGATAAAATAACTAAATGAGTCGCTCAAGATGCCTAGTTAAAGATAATTGTTATATCAATGTATATGCTTATAATATGCATAATGCAGATTAAAGACAATTCAGGAAGATATATATACGCAAAAATCGATTCACATAAAAAATAAATTCATATATTGGCTTTTATCTGCCAATAAATGTGAACTTTAACTTATTAATTGAATCAAAGAGTCAGGTTTCAACACTTAAGGGGCATCGATAACCCCCTCCTTCTATAATACAGCAATATTATTGGGCAAAATGCTGTGGGGAAGAGCTTGGTCTCATGCACCATCAAATTATTATATGGCTAAAAGAGTAAAAACCGTCACTAAAGGTCTTTTGTGTTGCTTTTACCTTTTTAGCCACATTTATGTGTTCATATAAATAGGGCTGCATAACGAGTCAAGCCCAAGCTGGGCTAGACTCGAATTTGCTTGTGCGAACTCAACTTAGAACTCGAGTTGTTTAGAAATAAGTCAAGCTCAAGTTCAAATGTATGCTTGAAATATTAAATAAGTCAAGCTCAAGTTCAAATGTATGCTTGAAATATTAAATAATCAAGTTTGAGTTGTAAAAACTCGACTCCAAACTCGATTCAACTCGACTATATAATAAATGTGTTGAATTGTAATGGGAAAGTAGTTAAACGAGTTAATGAGTTAGAAGAAACATGACATGCTTAACATAACAAAGTTAAAGAGTTAAACGAGTTGAGTTTGAACTCGACATTGTATTGTGGAGTCGAGTTCGCTCTCAAGTTTTATGAGTGGAGTCGAGCTCGAAACAAATAAATATGCAAAACAATGCAAATATTGAAAGGTTTGACGGAGGTTTGTGGTCATTTATGGCCATTTCCTTGAATCCAAACCATGCAAATATGCGAAAAAAATATGCACAACAATTGAAAAAAGAAGCATAAACGTAATGAATAAATAGATCATAAGTTGTTGAACAATTTTCTATACAAATAAACACCAAAGCTTGGCTACTTTTTTCGGCCACAATTTTTTACACCCTTATGTGAACTTGATTTCTCTATAAACGATTTACTAGAAAAAACATCTCTCTATCTCCCTCTCATTGCACCACTTGGGTCATTTAATTGGATTCATAAGTTGCCAATACATAGGTTAACTTTAATAATTAGAGCCAAAGCACTTGGGCGATCGGACTGATGTTGCCATTCTCCATCCAATTAAAAAAAAAAAAAAAAACACTTTCCACGTTAAAATGGGAAAGCACCGCAATAAAGTTAGTTTTGTTCAAATTTAGCGTCACTATAAAAAAATTAATATTTATTGAAAGGAATAAAATGCAGCAAAAGTGAGAACACCGTCACTATAGGTATCATTGACAAACTTGCACCATCTGTCGTTAACTGCGTCATTGAAACTTTTAGGAACGCAATGGATGATCTCAGTATGCATCAACTTTTACTGACAAAAGTCAATGCCAGTAAAATTTCGACCTTTCCTGACGGTTAGAAGTACCGCGTAATCATGTAAACGTCGTTATTTGACTGGCAGTTCAATTTTAGTGCGCGTTTTAATTAGAACTAGCGACAATGAAGAAGCCGACCGCTCATGGGCCAAGTCCGTGTCGAATGGTTTGTCTGCAAAAGGCGAGGTTTTATACGGAAAGGTGCAGAAATACGAGGCCCGTTTCTCGAATATAACAAAAACTAAACACTCAAATGGAAAATTCTTCGCGACCTCTTCCTGACCAGGGATGGTTTGATTTAAATGCGGGGAGCTTCTCGAAAGGCCGCCAGATTACCGGGAAATGGTGGGTCCCGGGAAAGTGCATGCAAGGTCGAGCGCCGGCGACAGGGAGAGAGTGAGAGAGGGAGGTGATCGTCTCGGCAGCGAGCAGGAGAGGGGCCGAGCGTTAGGGCTGTGAAAGTAGGCTTCGATTCCTCGGCAGTCGGCAGGATCTTCGACCCAGTCGTTCAAAATGCGGTTTAGGGTTCGAGACTACGCTGCCGAAGCCGAGTCCTGCCAGCTCCCTCGTTTCCCCGCGCATCATCTCCCTCTCCCTATCCCTTGCTCACCTCCTCCGGTGCCATCGCTTCCTTCTCCTCCTCCTCCTGGTCAGATCGGAGAATCATCGTCGGCCGCTCATCCGATCGTTCAGTCACCGCTTCATGAGGTACACTCCAATCCCACACTATCGCGCTTTCTGGTGTCTTTGTGCGTGATTCATTTGTATCATGCACAGATGCCTGTGGTCGTTTTAGGCGGAGGATAAGGATGATGAACAACAACAAGCCAATAACTAGAGATCTCTGTTATCGGTGGTTAAGGAACATTCAATAAAATGACTGTGATTATGATTTCCAAAGATTCTAGTAACTCGATTGTGAGTTGAAAGAATCCAATCCGTGGAGTCCGAGAAAACTGATTTTCTTGTTTGATTTCAAGGCGAACGAGCTTTATAGTTGGTTCTTCTGTTTCATAAACGCACTTTGTCGTGATGATAAGGAAAAATGGGGTAGTGAAAGATTATGAACTAAGAACCATCTGGACCGATGAGGATTAAGATAATGAAAGAAACTGGCTATTACGCTGAATATGGGAAATCCAGAAAACCAGATTGTGCATGCAAAAATTTCTTGTGAGAGATGACAAATTCTAATTTTATACCCTGTCAATAAGGAACGCAACTGCATCTTGAATCCTGTAATTGTTTTTCCTTATACCTTGCGAATGAGTACTGGTCTTTTCATATATGCATAAAGTTAATCTAGGTTATCCTGTCTTCAAGAAAATTTCTTTGTTGATTCATACAATATTTTACTCTTAAGTCTCCTAATTTCCATCTGCATGCTTTAGCTGGAAATTTTTGGTGCATGTACTAGTCTGACAGGGAAGAAATTGAGAAGGCTAATGCTCTCGACGATCCGTTAAGGCATCCTCTGCGAGATGCATTCGCAACAAAACATGAAAATGTAGCTGAATATGTATCAGAAGGTAGTAAGTATAGTGAAGCTGTCAAGGTAGTGAAGAAGGAGTGGATCGCACTTAAGAGGAGCCTTCTTCAGAAGTCTTCTATCAGCAAGATTCCTATTAGATTGGTAAGATTTCTTTCTTAGTATTTTCTCCTTAGATGTGCTTCTGAATGCTCTTCTAAGACCATATTTGCCAATTCTTGTCCTATACCTAAAACTCTATTTGGAAAAAGAAATGCAATAAATGTGGCAAACATTGTGCAATTTCAGTTCTTCCTCTTGTAGTGGTGAACTTTTTTGGGGTTTTGTTACTATTGGTGTTTCTGTTGATCTTTCTACTTTTGCTGCCTTGCTGGTGCATTGACAATGAAAATAAGAATGACTGCTACTATTGTTGAGTGAATACCAACAAGCAACAGTAACATCAACAAGAACACAGCTGTTATATAGTACAATGTCAAGGGCAATGTAACCACAAGAGTATTAGCAGGAGGATAATTTGGTGGTACTAGAACTGGGATATCCTTTTGTCAGCACAAATTATTCTCACTTTTTGATGATAATCTTCTCTTGCAGATGCCTGATGTTATACAAAGGATCAGTAAAGGTATATATCTATATCTATGATCTAATTTTCTAGCCTCTATGGCCCTTTCAGGATATTTATGGATAATGTCCTCTTCTTTCCTTTGTTTTTCCCAAGAAAAAATTCTTGAAATTTATTACTCTATCAGGAAGGTCATTGAGGACCATGCATCTAGAGGAAATTGAAGATCCACAGAAGGCTTCAGAAGAAGAGCTTGAATATGTGACACACAAACAATATGTTTCACGCTTGAATGAGCTAAAAGATGAGATATCTAAAGCCTGGCAAGCTGATGACCGTGTTACTGCTCTAAAGTTTTCAATCAAGGCAAGTAAATATTTCACATTGGTGCTCACCAGTAACAGTTTTAGACTAGTTCCCTGTCAAAATTTTCTAAGAAAAGATACTTCTGAGGAAGCAAAACTGTAGCAGATTTCATATTGGTCACTATGCTGATAAGATGTGTTGAAATAAAGAAAAGTTTATGTTTTAGGGGGTTCGGTGTAATATTAAAGAGTTATAGCTCTCTTTAATATTTTTATGTTTTTGCTTATGTTACTTTGTAAATCTCTTGTTTTACCCTAATCTCTCTTATAAGAAAGATTAGGGCCATCGTAATGTTAAGTTCTTTTGTTCTCCTATCGCACGGCTGCCTCTCTCT
>JAANDH010001309.1:32864-65827 GCA_011799765.1 Nymphaea thermarum | reverse complement strand
CATTTTTCTTGATTTCTGTTTTTTTGTTTATTTTTTCAGATTTTTAATATTTTTTCTCTATTTTTTCTGATTTTTAAATATTTTTTAAAATTAAAAAAATAATTTTACGATACGCTACGCTACGTTTACGATACGTTACGATACAGCGTATAGGTCAGCCCGACCGATACGCGATACGCTACGCCTTTTATAACATTGCACACAAGTATATGGAGACCACCTACCCATTAGTAAGTGGTGGAAATATAAGAATTTGTGGGAAGTACTTGTTTTTGACAGTAATAGATCATGCACGAGTTTGTGCTAACAGATAACAGGCACTTGACAATATTGTTGGACATAAAAAAATGGTCTAGTTTGTCATTTATGCCTTACTAATTAATTAGAAGTAGCATTTTTTATATATGCCCTACTAATTTTTCTTTTAGTCATGGCCATTTCTCTTTTTAAATCCAGTGGCTAATGTCATTGTGGATGAAATGTCTGAATAGTTGCGCCATCTCAGATTTAATGGTAATAGATGATATTAAGTGCCTCCTGTGCCTTTAAGCCATGCCAGTCAGACAAGCATTAGTGGTTTAGCTATTCTAGTCTGAAAATTTTGAACTTTATCTATGTTCTTTCTAACTTTCTAGCTCAAATTTTTTTATTGCTGTGTTTCTCAACTTGATCACAACTTTCCATATGGTATTTTTGGTGTATGTTAATCTTCTTTTGGTTGCTGATGACTTGCTTCTTTGTTTTCTCTGAAAGGTTCGGTACAAGGAAAGTCTTCCAATGGTCCTTCATGGGATAAGTTGCACATTTCCTGGGGGGAAAAAAATTGGAGTAGTTGGCCGTACAGGGAGCGGCAAATCTACCATGATACAGGCATTATTTCGTTTGATCGAACCGGTAGAAGGACGGATTGTCATAGATGGCATTGATATTTGCACAATAGGCCTGCACGATCTCCGTTCACGTCTTAGCATTATTCCTCAAGATCCAACTTTGTTTGAAGGAACCATTAGGGGAAACCTTGATCCACTTGATGAGCACACTGACTACCAAATATGGCAGGTGAAGTTTGGTCTGTGCTCAGTTTAATAAATTGCATTGGAGAAGGTTGATGATCTCATGCTAATTGTTGTTTTAAGTGCAGGCTTTAGACAAGTCTCAGCTTGGTGATGTGATCCGTCAAAAAGAACAAAAACTTGACTGTCCAGGTACTTGTGACATGCTTGGTCAAATGCACATATGTATGCTTGTTATTATTCTACTGAGCACCGGGAATTGTTTGCTGAATTTCCAAGAAGAAAGCAGGCTAGGTTTGAAACTTAACCTTTTAATGGTCAAGGTGTTGGTGCAAGTTAGTGTGCTTCGTTTTTCCAGTAACGACTGGCATATAAGGTGTTCTCATTTAACTAGATGGGGCAGGAAAAGTCATGCATGGCAGCAGGCAAGCAAGAGAAAAAAGTCTACCCTTTTCTGCTACAAGAGGGTAGAGGATGCCATTTATGGCTCCCTCCTGCTTGTATGCTTGCTGTTATAGAAAGATAAAGATTCTTGTGGACGATGGCTAGCTCTTTCCTTTGAAACAGTTAGAAGAAAGCATAAATTCAAAAGTATAACCTGATAATTTCTTTTTAGGGTGTCTATGTTAAGATCTGAAATATCTAGGGTTGAACGTGCATCCACTATGGACATGTATCTGTGGAAGTTCATGCATGCATGTAAACCATAGAAAGTTTTTCTCTCTTCCATCGTGTCAAGTTTAACCTCATTTTCTAGAACAAATTTTTTCTTCATAAACGGACCTTGTATGCTTGTCTAGTGTTAATGAGTGGGATTGTATACTTTTCTGAGTTCTCCAGTGATTGAATTTTACTGTGTAGAAAGGTTCTACAAAATGCTTAGAATATCTCTAGCTACAGTAGTAGTTCTAGGTGCTTGTCCATTTCCATCCACCTCTGTAGCATTTTTTCATAGGGCATGTTATATGCTTGTTTATCTATGTAGGAAGGTGCCCTTGATTCTTTTCGTGCTTGACTAATGGCTTTGTATATCTGGGGAACACAGTTTTGGAGAATGGGGACAACTGGAGTGTTGGACAAAGACAACTCGTGTCATTGGGCAGAGCTTTGCTGAAACAGGCAAGAATTTTAGTGCTTGATGAGGCAACAGCATCTGTTGACACAGCAACTGATAATTTGATCCAGAAGATTATTCGAACAGAATTCAGAGAATGCACCGTGTTAACTATTGCACATCGTATCCCAACAGTGATTGACAGTGATCTGGTTCTGGTTCTTAGTGACGGTAAGCACATCTCTCTAAATTATGTAACAGCACTTACTGGATTGCTACAAGCACTCTGAAAGCATGTGAATGATTAGTTGCTATTATTTGTTTATATTAGGTGAGATCTTTTTATCACTGAAACCATTAAAGATTCTGACTCTGGATCTTATGTTTTTTTCATAGTTAACGTTTTAGGTAAAACTTCGAGGGAAGGGCAGGGAGGAATTTAGAGCCACCTGACAATTTTAGTTCTGATCGATCTGGATGTTTAACCTAGATAAGGTTTGAAAACATCATATTTGTCCGCAGCTTGAAGATTCTGAGTAAACGATGTTTACACTTTTGGAGTATCTCTTTTTATCTGACCCTCCTTTCCTCATTTTGAAATACTTGTTCTTCCTACTGTGCCTTCTAGAGCTCCTTACTTTCCACAGGGCATCGGTAACCCGTAAAGCAGGATATTTTTTTCTGCTGCTTAAACGAGTCTTTTTGTTGGTTGCAGAAGTCCTTTAGATTTTCAAGAGTGCAAACATTACATTACCACTTATTGCGTGAGCCCACTATTATGAGTGTTGTATTTTTCCTTTTATTTCGAGGGGATTGAGCTTATAATGATACATAATCCATGTTTTTCTAACTTGGTTATTTTTGAATTGCTTTCTTGTGTTTCAACTTTTCTGGAACATCTAAAATTCCTTAAATGTTTTTGCATCATATTTTAAACATCACTAGAGCACTATCCGATTAAATTTGTCAATTGACTACCACCTTCTCTAGGAAAACAGTATGTCAACAAGTAAAGCTTGCTCTGGTTCATCTAAAGCACTTCTTAACTAAACACACCTTAAATTCCTTTTTTCAGGTAAAATTGCAGAATTTGACAGCCCGTTGCGGCTGTTGGAAGACAAGTCAACGATGTTTTTCAAGCTAGTCTCCGAGTATTCTGCGCGATCAAGTAGTGTCTCAGATGCTTGAATTGTTCGACAAGCCTGTGAAACCAATGCAACGGATTGAAATACGCACGTGCTTCATGTTGCAACTGGAATCTACCAGCAGACGGCGAAAGCTAGCACGGAAGAATGGAATGGAAGATCGCATTCTGTACAGAGAGCACTCACCTGCCTTGCACAGAGGAGGCAGCTGAGGTGGATTTGGCGCACCATTCTCAATTTTCCTTGGATGAATGGGCGCCATTCTCTCGCATAAAGAGAGTTGTGTCTATATGTGATTAAGACTTAGTACTGCGCCCATAAAAGGCAAATCCACAATAATGTCATCTAGTTTACAGGGAGTGAGATGAGTCCCTTGTTTGGCGCATGCTGCCGTGCCCATGGAAGCGAACATCGTTTAGAAAAGGCAAATTTCTATCATGAAAGTAGTTAAAACCATCACTGTCATTCATTTTCCCGAATTGTCATGCAAATGTCTGGTCAAGGGTTGGTACTGATGTCTGGCCAAGCTGCCCCAGATCAACCCAGACCAGCCTGATGGACACCCAACTTAGCACTTGCTATGTTCTGGTCGGGGTGGCGTTGCGTTGAACTGGGGTTCAGGGTAGTCAAATTGGGTCCTCTACTAAAGTTCAAGTAGAAGCTTACTTTTATCAAACTTTGTCCTTTTATTTTAATTCGATGATACGGCTTAACTAGTTTATACTGCCATCGCATCGACCGTTGCCTTGCGGGCAGTATAAAAAATGTCAAGACATGGTTCCTTGGACAAAACAATAAAAAATATTCGATTCTGTGCGATATAATTTCCGATAACAAATTTTGACGCATATTCCAAAGACTTAGCACTTATTGTCATCAACGGTTGAGGTGGGGGGTGATAAGCGGGTAGTTTCTCCGGCAATGTCAATTCTTTATAAATGTATCGACATACAAGTTGAAAGCATAATGGAAGTGCCACTGCATAGCATCAAAAGATGGGGAGAGGGGGGCGCATGTGGGAGCTTCGGCTTTCACCGTCCTTCTGCTCGCTCGAAAATTATTATCATCAACTTAGTTTTATTATCAGTGCTCTCCACAGTTAACCAACAGGGATTCTGCTCAAACAAGCAAGCAACTCAGGATCACTTGCATGACGCCCTGAGAGATAGAATAACGTATGGCTGGCAAGCTTTAGAATGTGAAGAGGATTGCTTCTGTTTACGAAAATACAAGAGCACAAATAGCATTGACCGTTATAGCATCGTAGCCTAGTAATAATGATATACAATGCCTTCAATTAGTTACAAGTTGTCCGATTGATGAGAAATGAGATATTTTAATCCGTCGTCAATGTAAATTTAAACAAAAGGTACCTCGCGGCAAAATATGAAAAAAAAGAAAACATCAGGAGATTCAGGACTGAAACCTTGTGGGCGGATTTTTCAGTAATAGTTTATATGTACAACTGCTACAAACAAGCTACAAAATTTATACAAATTTACATCTCTTCAGCTTTCTCAGATATCCAACCTTTTGGTTTTCTATAATGATCCACAAATATGAAAAATAATTAACCAACAGTTACAAGACTGAAACACCACCTTGTCATCTTGTGCTTCTACCTTCTCTAATCACCATTCTTCTCCTTTCTGCAGCTGTAGATATTGACATCGGTATGTAAGATATCCAAAGCAGTGGCACCAATGCTGCTACAAACTGCAAGCATATTCCAATTGGCAATCTTGCATAATTTCCGCTGGACATTCCAAGCAGGTAAGAGATTGCAGCACCAGCATATCCACTGAAAATTGATGATAGACACAGCATAGACATAAAGAAAGCCAGAACAGAGCCTTCATATCCCTTAGGGCATCGGTTTGCGAGTAGAATGGAGAATGGCAATATCTTAAACTGTGCAACTGCTTCCGCCAGTGCAGCAAAGCACGAGATATATAGAGGGTTGGAAATTCCTAGCCGAAGGTTAAGTTGCTTCACTAAAAGAAGGTCAGATAATATGGAGATTGCATATATAATCTGCAGTGCACACACTAATTTTCTCATAGGGAGTTTCTTTAGAAAGCGGTCGTATAAAACACTTGCTGACAGAACCAGCATTTGACCAATCACTTTAGATAGTCCGATGACGGATGAATCTACGTTTAAGATCTGCGTTTGGAAGTAAAAAACAGATCCAGAGAGAATAGGAACTATAGCTGTAGATAACACAGCCCAGGATAGGGGAAACAGAATGCGTGGTTGTCTTATCACTAAGATCAGTTCAGATAACTGTCTCCTCACACTCCCTGTAACCGATTCAGCCAGAAGACGAAAATCTGAACTTGATGAATATGGTTTGGTCATCTCCAGATTTAGCGATTTCTCGCTTACGCTCAATGAAACGCCAAGTTGAAAGCAAAGTAGAAGGCAGAACACCAGAAACATGAACTTGGGATTTTGGGTCTTTTGCAGAATGAACCCACCAGAAAAGTTACCGACAACTCCACCAGCAGCTAGCGCTATCCAAGCATAAGACTGAAGCTCACCAACCCTGTGGCGTTTACTGCACTCAGCAACCAAAGCATCGCCAGCGACTTCAGTTATGGATGCACCCAAGTTGCTAAGTAAAATGCAGGCCATCAAAGCGGGCAACATTTCTCCTGCGGCTGGGACCAAGGCCATGGTACCCCAAGATATTACCTGCAAAAACACTACACACATATGCAAAGTTATCACGAAGAAAGCTTGCTAATCGACATATATGAGGCCGCGCAAGCAGTTTGCCAGTCCCCCTACAATAAAAGCAAGCACATAGCAGAAAACAGATCCATGACGCTCGAAATTCATACTGAAGACAAGCATCAGGTGCAAACACTAATTGCCGGTTTACCAGAAGAACATTATTGACTCCCTAACTATAAACCAAATCGCAGTGTTCGATAAATTAATAATGGGAATTGAGGAAGTCTTTTACAAGAAAGAAGAAACACAAAATCTTTGTCTTTCACAACATTAATTATAAAATAAACAATATAATTTAATCTTCGAGTACAGAGGTCAAGAAGAAAAATATAAGCAACCCCACTAGCAGAACTCTCCTCATTAATCTTCTTTATCTTCTTACTGATATGTGCTTAAACAGGAAGAGAGAGAGAGAGAGAGAACCAAATGGAGAGTTCAAAATAGAAGAACTTTTCGCAACAACAGTTTAGATAGAGGCCAGAGAATCTAGGAAGAAAATACCAACCTCCAATGGAAATGTACGGCACCCTGTGTTCATCTCCAATATACAGCACATCAGAGACTATACCATATAGAGGCTTAGCCACCATAGGAAGATTAGCCGTGTTCTGAACCAACTGTAACGTCGACGGATTGATCTGAAGCGCATCCTTGAAGTAGAAGTTGAGCGCCAGCCATGGCAAACACCTGAGCCCCTGTACCCAATACCCAACACCACTCAAAACAAGCATCTCAATCCCATACTCCTCTCCCGCTTGAAGAAGCCAGCCTTTAGCACCATTTGGTAGATCGGTTTTCCTCCTTGTCGGTCTCTTCTGCGTCCGGTTCGGACTCAAGAAGGATTTCAGAGATTGGTTTCTAGAGTTTTTAGTGTTGCTCCTGCCGGGGAGAGAGACTTTGGGGTTCTTGCGCGAATTGGAGGCTGCGAGAAAGATGGAGAACCGTGTTGATGGCATGAGTGTAACTCTTTGATTAGGAAAACTCGACTGAGATGGGCATACCCGGAGATTCGGTCTGCTACAGAAACTCATTCTGCCGGTTTCCATCTTCTCAGAAAGGAAGAGCGAGAGAGAGAGAGAGAGAGATGCTCTCTTTTATTCACAGGCTTTGGGAGATTCGGTTATTCAGGGCAGAGGAAGCCATCAGCAGCAAGGAATAAGTATTATATCAAGCATGGCCAGGGAGAGGGAAAGAGGCAAAGAGAGAGGGAGAAGGGAGGAGAAGATTCGAGATTTTTGTGGTTTATTGTCTTCCTAGGTGGGCCGGGGGAGCGCCGTGTCCTCTCCCTTTCTCTCAAATGGAGGACTACGGCTCCAAATCACAGCTTCACTTCATGAGAGAGACAGGCGGCGCTTCCATGGGAAATAATCTCCGTTCTCTTTTCCTAGCAAATTACTGGGTGTAAGGCTGTAAGCCTCACCGTATACTTGCTCTTATTTTCGATTCAGCGGTTCCTTGGTGACAATAAGAATCTCCACCAACTACTTTTGAGTTTGACACGCAACAATCTTCAACAGTTGCAGAAAGTTTCACATTTGGTGATCGGGGCACGATTAGAATGTGTAACTATGAAACTAAATCACACAAGAAAGTGAGTCATAACAACAGTTACCTCATTTTCACAATTCGGTTTCCAATGCGAAGAAAGATGTTCTTATCTTCTTTATGAAGTATGTTCATTTTTTGTTTTTTACGGTGATTAATCACATGGGGTTGTGCTTTTGGATCCTATCTTCTCGCCTTTGATTGGTATCATCTACTTTCTCATTTGCTTCAATGGCGGATACTGTTTTTAGTCATGAGGGATCCGACAAAATTGGATCGAGACACATTCATAAGGATTAAACAAATCAGTTTTATACATTCCGTATGTTATTTATTCTTTTCCCCTAAATGGCACAACTCAAAATAAGTTTCTCTAGCATCAATTGTATGCCAAGAAATATCTCGCCAAATTAGGACCATGTTATATTATAATAAGCAAGAGGCACATGTTGGTGGTTGGGGTAATGGGTCCAAAAAATAAATGGCTGCCCATGAATCATGATGCACCACTGGTCCACTGCACCCTCCCTTTCATGAAGGAAAATTTTCATGTTCGGGCTTCGCTCTTGTTACGATCCCAAAGAAGGCTCTAACATTTTCCATATTCTTGATACAAACCTCAGTTTGAACAAGTTAGCTCTTTTACCAAATCTTTTCTACAATAAACAAGTTGGGGCTAGACAGACTCCAACCAGATTATGTCAAGAGAAATATATTTGTGGAATACAATCTTGAGCTTCTTCATCCTAAAGATCCTAAATAATGATTTTTAAATGATGGAAGAGGCGAAACAGTTTATTACGGTCTAGCTTAAAAGTGAATCACATAGCAAGAAAGCAAAATTTTTGAACAGATCTGCCAATTATGTCGAGAAAGTGAACAACTAAACTAGACTTTCCATTTGGCGTGGGTTTGGAAATGGGGCAACTTAAGAGAGGGAGGGTTCTGTTGGTAATCTATGAGAAGAGGCCACGGGTCCTGCCTGCATTTGAATGGTGCTAAAACAGAAGGGTCCTTTTCATCATTGAACAAGGAAGTGATGGCCTACATGTCGCAGATTTGGACCATTTTGTGCTGCCACCATACAAGTGTCCATTGGGAGGTCCTACCAAGGTTTTTCTCAGACCTCGCTCTCCACTGGAACTGATCTCGTGGATCCCATCCCTTCACTGTGCTCTCTCGAAGTATCTTCCATGCTCGTGTCTCAGAATCCATGTAGCTGATTCATGTGGTGCAGAACTGACACATGATCAGTTCAATTCCCATAAATTTTCCAGGCAGTGGATCAAGATTTGCAGGATGTTTTTATGTATTCAACTTGTTACATGGAAACCTTGTTTTGTTTGGCAATCAAAGTTTAAAAACCTAGCCCTAAATGGAACACTGAGAAAAGGCCATGAAATTTGAGCAGTACTCATGAAATTCACGGGAGGGAAACACCTAACTTGTACAAGGAGAGAAAACTATGAGAATGAAACTCTGTCTACACCCTCAAGAGAGAGAGAGAGTTTTGATTGTTGTTTTGTCTTTATGCACTTCTCCGCATATTCTGTAGTCCGATGCTGTTATAAGAAAAGTAAAGCCACAGAAGAAGGAAAAGCCGCCAGAAAAGGAAAACGGAAACAGAGAAACAGAACCGCAGGCCATATTGGGGCTAATCTTAATAAGTGGCCAAGGCTCTAGATGTGAAAATAGCAAAGCAACCACCACACTTTCAACAAAGTAAGTATGTGCGTAGAAGCAACGTGAAACAAGTAGTTTGCAAAGATTCTGAAAGAGTGTTGCAGCGTGAAGGTCAAATGAGTCAAGGAGAGCTTCACTCACCATGTCAATGCAGCAAACAGACGGCTTGTTTAAATCCAGAGATAACTTATAAAGAGAACAACAATGCTTACGTCTTATCTCTTTCCTTTTTCTCATTCTTGTATGCGAAAAAAAAAAAGGTTGCTGCCAATTAGAAAAGGCTTCATGCCTGCTACCGTAGAAAGACGACAAAATAGAAAAAGCTTATGCTTTAGCTGCCAAATTAGTACTTCAATGCACAGCTCCACAGTATATTCCGCTTCAATTATAGGTTGTGTTATCAAGGCGTCAATTATTGTGAAACATACTATGCATTACAGACAAATATACAGACACCACTTCACCCACGAAGAACAAGCGCCGTTGTTGACGCCAGCAAAGCCGACATTGTACAGGGGGATTCGGCATCTGACTGCCTGCTGATACCGTTGTGCCAAATTAGTCAAATCTTATTTCATGGTAACCACTGTTGCCTATGTCAGCCGGCATGTCGTCCAATATGCATCCAATGGGCTGCAGACCCGGCGATGCTGGCTGATACAGGTCTTGAAAATTTGAGTTCCTCTCTGTTTTATTAAACATAATAAAATTGCTTATTAATTAGATTTAAATAGAAAAGATAGATATAGCCCGAAACATAAACAGCACTACCAATACTGATAACACTCACAGTAACAATTATCAGGCTCGCGGTCATCAGATCAATGTGTTTGCTAGTCATTAGATAGATGTGCCTGTAAATTGGGGATTGTAGAAACATCAGCCGTAGGAGCAACAGTGACGGCATTACTCTCTCCCTCTCTCTATCAGCGATTCAGCATCCATGCACCAAAAGTTACAGAAGGAAACGCGATACAAGTCCCACGATACCTTGCTAAGAGTAATTTTTCTTGCTAATTAAGAAAGCAACAGCTTAAAATTTTGCTTGAAGCCATTAGCACATCTAGAAATTGATGTCGGGCATAATCCAATCAGTTCGACTGAGTTAACTCCTCATAGACCACACAATTATAACAATTCATTAAATAATGTTTCTGATACTGAAATATAACCAAACAAACCCAGAAGGAGCAGATTGCATGTTATACAGAAGTAAATGGTTGCATGTTATACACAAGTAAATGTGCTGTTATACAAAGCTCCTCGAGGAAGGAATTACAAATTTCACTAAGAATGAGAAATAGTAAATGTGTCCACATGAGATGCCAAAATAAACATGCCATCTGTGCTTAGCTATGGATGCTGAATTTTGTTGCCCATACAGTCTCACCCAAATACGTTTCATGTGCAATGAGGTCGTGTCAAAAGACAACCTGTCATGTCTTTGATATGCCTTGGTATTACAGCGACAAATCAAAATTTGCTTCTAGTAATGGGTATATTTCAATTAGCGTAGAAACTCTAAAATCAGGTCGTACGTCAGTAAAAGAATCAGGAGAGGCATATTTTCCTTTTTCATCAAGCAAGCATGTAAATGCACCTGCTCTTCGTCCACAAGTTACCTGCAAGATACAGGGTGTCATGTGTTTTCAGTTTTCACATTGGGTTCCATCCATATCCAAACAAATTATGAACCTGTCAAAGTTTTCTACCCCAAGGCTTTGTCGATTTATTTTCAACCATGCAAACTTGCAATATTATTATCACAAAAATGGAATATTCATAATCTTGTATTGTCCATAAAAATTCATCAAAGCAAAAAATTTGCACCATTTACTTTCAGGTCATCTGAATGGAGACGTAGTTGGCATTGTAAGCTGGCCCAGAGGATATAAAGCAACATAGGTGGTAAGTGGAAATGCTGAAAGGCAAGTCAGTTGCCAAGATTCTAAAAAGTCGGTGGAAATAAGAGTCCAATAATTGCATAACCACTTACATCATCCCGAAGGCTGTCACCAACCATTATTACTTCATCTGGACGAACACCCCACACAGAGCAGATACTTAGTAGTGGAGCAGGATCAGGTTTATACGGATGAAATTCCCTGCTTAATGCTGGATCAAATGACATCTGTAGGAAAAACAAACATAAACAAGGTGAACAGATCATAGCCTGGTCAAACTAAAAAAAAAACTGCATGTTGAGCATCTGAAGGGAATGATCAGTGTCCACGGTGTGCATCGAATAATTGGACCTTGAGAATATATTTCATGCTATTGTTCAAGGAAGAAAGGCATCCTCTATCTCTCTCTAGTTAAACTTATCTTGCTGTTGAGTATTTAACTATTTATAAAAGCTGAATGCATGATGATATCATTTGAACAGCCCTTCTGTACAGTGGAGCCCCTGACTACATATGGATGCAGCTACTTAGAGTTGACCCATAGTCACTTCATATCACCGGACATTGGGCTAACGCCTTGTCATGTTATTCAGTCGGACAGGTACTGCCTACCTTGAGGCCAGCAAGTAAAATTTTTAATGAAAAAAGGGGGAAAATTGACAAAGCCAGATCCGAGTCATCTGACATTTTGGGTTTAACCATACTCTCTTGTTTCAACTTCTTATAGATATTTACTATTCAGTGAAGCTGCCTGTGTAAGTTCATCATGCATTTAAGCTAGAGAAAACCCCACTACCTTTCCTTTAGCTGAAATCCTAGGTGCATTGACCCAGCCTACTCTGATATCTAAATATTGCCAGGAAAGAACATGCCTTCTATTCACAGTATTCTTTGATATAAAGAATGACATATTAGGATGATCTCATGGTGCCTTCCATAGAGCAGATCATTTTCTGAACATATCCACAAAGAACATTAAGTACTATGCATCGTTTCCTTTTTCAAGGATGTTGCTTTATGGAATTTTCAAGTTAAATATAAGTGACTAAATCATAACTATTTTCCTGCAGGCATTTTGTTAGTGCCTTGTGACATGGTCACCACACATGAAGAGAGTTTCACTAGCAAATTCACCATCTACATATAGCAAATTTATATGCAAAAGTAAATCGATTTTTTTTTTTTCTATGCATGCAAATAGCATGCTCACATTGTGAAACCAAGCCTTGCCGCTTTTGTTGTTCGATAATAGCTACTAAAAGCTGATTTCGTATATAATCACACACTTTTCACCATCAGAAACATACCCCAAATCGCAAATGGAACAAATCAACAGCTGTCTTGACATTCCGAGTAATCAAACCTCTTCTGCACAAAGAAAAAAAAATGCTTCATGCTTGATGACTAACAACAACTCAATAGTCAATAAAGTCATCCAATGAGTTACAGATAAGCAGGTTCTAGACGATATTCATGATCATCACAATTAAGAAAAGTCATGTCTCAAGAAGCTGGCAGGATGGCAGTTCTGCAAAGCTATCTACGAAAATACATAAAACACTTCACAGATCTAAGGCCTTATTTGCTCCTGTATCCTTAGTTGCCTATAAGCTTAAAAAAACCAATCTCCCTTATTGTGAAAAATTACAATTAGTTGTCAAGTTTCGATATCCTTTTTAGACACACTGATATAGTGACATATTTTCAAGGAAAAGCACCAACTCAGGATGAAACTATGGAAAGTTATTTATGCTTTTCAACAAGACCACTTGATAACCCGTGGAATGGTTAAATCTGAAGTCAATGCTTCTGATTAATTTAATTTATTTTTTCCCCCTCATTTTTCACATCCTATTCTCAAACTTACAATCTTCCAGTAGACTAATAGACATCACAAAGATGCTAAGCCCTTGCCAAGAAAAAAATAGATACGGCTATATCGATAACTATCCTGTGGAATGAAACGAACTTTTTTTCCAACATCAGGGGTTGAATCCTAACAGGGAAAGAGAGGTATACCGTATCTGTCTAGCATCAAGAAATTCACAAAGCTCCTTTGCACCTGCAACATAATGCCATTCTCGGTTAGAGTAATCAATCAAGGATGCCTGCACTCTCAAACTCTCTGGAAGGATAATCAAGATGCTCTGTGTTAATGAAACTTCAATCAAGGAGACGACGGAAAACTGGTTACCAGAATACGCCATGTCACAGGAAGCATGAGAGTGGAAACAAGAGATCAGCGCACAGTTGCCCAATCTCCTGCATATGGTCTATGCATGTAGACGGAGGACTCAATAAAAGGTAATAAGGAATAGCCAACAGAAATTTTCCAAAAGTACATAATGTTGCTAGAGCAATTAGAAAAAGTAGAAAATATATATCTGGCATAGAAAAAATAATCACATTTGTTCAGTAAGATTAAAAAATTAGTGAACCCCCATATCATTGGTGAAATAGAAGAATGAGGTTAGATCTTTGACAATCCAGAAGTATCTAACTTCAAGAGAATCTCCAACACTTGGACTAGATAAGCACACTCTATCAGGCTCATTTTTAGATGATTGCTTCCCAAAGAGCAACCAAAATTGATTTAAACAACACGTTTAAGATGCTTATTTAACAGCAATGGGCCTAAACAGCAGAAAACAAGTTCTGATGAGGTCGTATTTCAGTTACACATCCTGCTAATTACAGCTGCTTCCGTAATTGGATTTAACAAGCTATCTGTGTTGCAAGCATGACAATCCTTGGTTGGCCTAACTGATTCTTAGACATAGATGTGCATATGAGAGGCAGGAGTATCACAACAAAATTCCAACTCCAGGAGGAAAAAGAAAAAGATAAAGATGAATTGACACAGCATCGACAATTTTCCAGTAAGTTCCCATTTAGAATGAAACCCAAGCTGCTTATGCAAATGGAAGAAACTACCAGGACAGTAACAAAAGGAGGGACGTTTTGACACAGTTTCTTATTATAAGATTATAAGGTCAAGATATACATGAAAATAAAATCTGCACGAGATAATAGTTACATGTGGATAATTAACAATTTAACAGGAATCGATAACCATACGTCACACCTGGAAAGGTACGCAGAGAGTTGCCACGGACTCACGGAGTGGTGATT
Source organism: Nymphaea thermarum (assembly GCA_011799765.1). Classification (NCBI taxonomy): domain Eukaryota; kingdom Viridiplantae; phylum Streptophyta; class Magnoliopsida; order Nymphaeales; family Nymphaeaceae; genus Nymphaea; species Nymphaea thermarum. Next base: position 51,612 of record JAANDH010001309.1, on the reverse strand, counting down.
TATTATTGGTTCTGATGAATAGTTAAACCAGAAAAAAAAAAGGGAGGGTGGGGGCCTGGGGGGTGTGGGGCGCTTTTTTTCCTTTTGTTAGATTAGACACCAAAGAATTTCGAGGACCGGGTAATGTGCAACTACAATTTTCTAAATGTGAATTGAGTTTCGGACTGCAGAAGGAACAAAGGAAAACAATATATGCACGACATGATTTTCTGGTTTTTTACTTTCAACATTGGCATAGCTAGTCTATGCATTAGCAAAATCAGTTCGATCGACGTCCATAACGGTGTTTAAGTACAAACGGTGTGAAACCCACAAACGATTTGGCAGCTACAATATCAAGCATCAACGCACATTCCACGAAGCGAAGCTTGGTCAAATGACAGAAGATCTCATTTCCGAGAAACTCTCAGAAACCACTCAGAACATGAAACCCAAAATCAAGAATTAACACAACAGTGTCAAGACCTCCGAAAGATGTCCACTAGAAGTAAAACTAGCACCACCCACATCGCACAAGGTCGAAAAATACAAGTCCCCAGAACGAAACAAACCGTATCGTCATTTTTTCTCCCATATTTCTTCTCCAAAAATACGATCACAATCACTTCTAGCAAGCTATATTAGAGCCCGACTTCACCTGGCATTATCTGAAGCTGCTCGAGTCCTCTGCCCTCAAAATCCGCGATGATGTCATACGCTTTCTTCTGCCTATCCGGACTCCAACTGTCAATATGCTGCAAGATATCCACTCCAAGCGAAGATGACGACTTGATAGAGGCATAGTCGTCGCCAAGAACCGCCCTGTACATTGCGGAGAAGTCGATGACGGGAACGGTAAGGGTTCCGTCCATATCGAAGACGACCCCTCTGAGCTTCGCCTTCGGCGGGCTCAAGTTTCGGGGTCCAGAGGTGGAGAATCTGGCAGCCATCGATGGCCGAAACCAGTGAAGAACTCTCGATAAGGAATTCATGGCTCTCGTGGGCTAAAAAATCCTCAAAATTTCCGGACGTTTTTTGCGATTAATTTCGCGATTTTGGGATGATTGAGATGTGATGCTACAAGGGGAAAGCGATGGAATTTTTTGATATGAGCCGACTTGCGTTTTCTCGATCATTTTATTTCTAAGCTCCAGCAGCGGAAAAGCAACAGTAAGCTTTTCTGTTGGCAGTTCTTGGGAAATCAGGCAGGGGCATTACATGGTTTTTGTGCAAGTAGAAACGGCCAATTGCCACTTGCTATTTTAAATTGAAAAAATTAATGTTTGGTAAGTAAATTTTTGTTGAAGTTAATAAAACTTCATTGTTAATTATACCCTTTTCGCACATTTCCTTCTTCTACTTAAACAAGCTTGAAATCTAAATTGTTGGCAGTTTTGACAAGATCCTGATTTTTGTATTTCCCGTTTTTGGACCTATGCACTGTGAGGACATTTTTTTCCCTTTTTCATATTTATAGACATGAAAATCACATCTTCGCTCTTAGTTTATAAAATGAAGTATTATGAATGGAAGACCCAATTAAAGTAGCTTCTATTTGTGCGGTGGTTATATAAATCAGAGTTTGCATGTGTCAAAACTTTTTGTGCCTTAATTTCTAAAGATCAAAAACACCCACTTAATTTAATGAATGAAACTTACATAGTTTATTTAATAAAACAAACTTTTGACATGCAACTTTAAAATTGTAAAAAAGAAAATCATATACAACACCACTTATTATGAGCCAAACTTAAATAAAATCATGATTTTCCTTAAAAAATGAGTCAAAAGCATGGTTTGTGATAAAGTTTTTTTTTTCTTTAAAAGGAAAATGTACGCTAAATTTGTCAGCGAACTCCTTTAGATGTCTTAGAGTTTCAAGTAAAACCTTCTGAATGCAAGTAAATTAGCAACATGCAGCTTCTCTAATCAATAGCATGTAGCATTTAAATTATGAAGGTTCCAGAGACCGTTAATTTCAAAGTACTTTCATGGCAATTTCCTTTTGAATAAGAGCAAATTGCGACTGTTTTTATCTACGCCATCCAACCACTCCAGCAACAAAAATAGAAAACACATTCAGGAAAAGACACTCGTTCTCTGCTCATCATTGAGAAGAAATTCAGACCTCATATTCCCTCATTAAGATAGAGAAATTCTAAGACGTGCAAACATAATAATCTTGTATTTGACTATCGTTTTCACAAATACAGTTAACATTTACACTCAATGATATGAACTAAACAAGGGAGTGACTTGCACTTCAAACAGAAGTAGTTAGGTTGATAAACTACTAAACAATCAACCTTTTCCCCATCCATTACATGCCGGCAAGGGGCGAAAATGAAACCTATCTTTTGTGAAACTACAGTTGAATGTTAACCTCTCTCATCTCCTACCCAATTGTCCTTTTCTTTGGGTCCTGTTGGGCCTTCTTCACCATATAGCTCTGTTGGTAGCCGATTGAAAATGTTCTCGACAGAGAACCTAATCGTAACTGGTAGAAGACCAATGATCTTTTCGATTTCTACTCTAGAGTTATATGTAACCTTGGGACCCCATTCTCTCATATAGTTAACCCAGCATGGCTCTTCCATGCTGCCATCGCCAAGATACTCTGCCGCTACAATCTTGTACTTGACACTGGAATCCACATAAAGATCACTTCGAGCAGCATCATTCCTTATACCTATCCCTAACGTGCTTGATCCTTGAAGGTATATCCCTGGACGGGGGAAGCTAGCATGTCCATTCCTTGATGAATAAACTACAGCTTTGTTCCCTTCAATATACTCCAAGTCATACGCCGCCACCCATTCACCGCTACTGTGTTGAGAATAATAGATGCCCCAGAGTTCACCAGTAAAATTGTTAATCCTGAGAGTAAAATGCTCCCAATCACCAACATGTTGTCCAATCTTTCCAAGTGGTATGCTTTTCAGGCCAACCTTCAGAGTAGCAGGGCCATTGAAGGGACAAAACACCCACATTGCTATGTCAGTGAATGTTCCACCAAGTGCAGGCTTCACATGTACATACAACTCTGCATTGTCTATATTTCCGAGCTTGACATAATGCCTCCGGTCATCACATGGTAAATCTATCCAGTATTCGCCATCATTTGACCCACCACAAGGCAAGTTAGAACCATTAGAATCAACAGTTTCACCTATTGCGTAACCTCTTCTGTACATGAGAGCTCCATTTTCAAAGAACCATGACACCGCAGAGGGCAGATAAATTTCATCTGGGTGAAAGAAAACAGTGGGTCCATAATTTCTTACTAGTGCATGTATCTGATTTAGATTGGGCATAGCATGAAGACAAAGATTGACATTTTTCAAACAAGATATCCCCAGTTCAGCTTCAGAATTACATAATGCAGTGCAGAAAAATGTCCCGACTGGAACAGATTTCTCCCACATACCTCGCTTAAAAGGTCTTACATTCCAGACCTGGAAGGAGGATAATTCAAGCATCAAAGAACAAGTCTCGCAGGATTCAGTAAGATCAGCACGAACACATCTCACTTCTTCAATGGAAGGTTTGTCAGGGTTGTTAGTAACCACACAGCCCATAGCTTTATACCCATCTGGTGGACATGGCAACCAAAAGTAACCACTTGCAGAGTAGTTTGTCCCATTCCCTCCATCTGTCCTCCAAATCAAGATGTAGTTAAGTGGTTTTTGCAGTGCAGGAGATTTTGGTGATGTGTAATGATTGCCTATACCTAGCACAGTAGTGAAACTCTTTTCTTCTTTTGATGACCCCAAATTTCTAGCCACCAAAAGAGAGGCTCGCAATGGTTCATCATTTGGCTGACAATAATAACCAAGACAGTAGAAGCCATCAGGTATTCTTATTGGCTTGTAAACTGTAACACCATGGTTCTTTCTCCGCAGCAAGGTACAGCTCCAAACTTTCTCAAGTTCAGTAACTTGAGCAATCTCTATTTCTCCTATATGTATTCTTCCTGTCGCAAATCCTTCCCCTAAGCCCCAAAAAAAAAAAAAGGAATCATGTATAAATGCTCAATTGTTTCCGTGAATGAGAATCATGAAATGAACTAAGGTTAAAATACATAAATCTGGAAAGATTGTGAGCATGAAGAATAAGATATAAACAGTTCAGCACAGAGAAAAAACTAAAATCACGCTAGCAAAGATTACTCTCTGTTCCATATGTTGTCATTACTTACGAACTTAACACAAGTAGGGCAGCATTCTAAGGGACACTCCTAGTCAGCTAGATAATTCTGTTTTCATCCTATGCTGCTTGTCACGTACAATAGCATCGTATGTTTGGTAATTGTCATGCCTTCTTGTGTTCCTTTTCAGTAAGACATAATCTAGCTGCTTGCTTAAAGCCAACAGAACTCTGTCCTTGTGCATCACACTCACACACACACACACACACACACACACACACAGAGATCACCAATCATGTTAGTGCATATAGTTGTAATACTATCAGAATTTTCACCAGCTACCACACCAAAAGAATCACTGTCCAAACTTAAAGTATATGAACTTCAGTACCAATGAGTTGGCAAGGGCATTTACCACTGTCGCTTTGATTTTAGTCGGAGAAAGAAATATGCCAATAAAATATTGAAGGCTAAGGCAACTAATGCAAGTAAAAATAAATTTAGAGCCCTGAAAAGGTACATCCACTCTTCAGACCTAGCTAGCAATATCCAAGAATTTTTGGCCGTCCATATTCTAAGAGCATCCAATTTTGCCCACAAACGGATTTCCAAATAACCTGTCATGATCTGAATGGCGTTTATCCAAGTACAGACATCAATAAATTCTCGACCGTCGGTCGAATCTATTGATTCACAACCTTTTAGCACCAGAATACTTGGCATATTAATATATGCATGCAACGTCGCCCCATGCTAAATAGGAATAATGTGTTATGCATCATATCCATAGGTATAACATCATAGAATCTAGTATCACCTGCCTGCCGCAATGTGGACTAACTCAAGGCCAGAAAGAGAAAAAAAATGGACAAAAGAATATAATATCACAGAGACACAGACACCATGAGACAGAGGAGGAGGCTGGGCTGTGGGGGAGGAAAGGGATGGAGAGGGAGAGTTTTTAAACGTTGACAGCAGAGCAATACACAAGCTTTTTCTGAACATCGAGTCTACAACTCAGAAGAGAGACATAGAGATTCTAAAATCAGCATATCAAAATAACAGGTAACTTCTGAACATCGGAATCATTAGTTGTGGAGAGAGAGGGGAAGGGGTGGGGGAATATATTAAATCAAATTCATGAACAAGACAAATCAAAACTTTCGACAGGAAGCTATGCATCCCGACAAGCAAGGCCGATAAAGTACGACTGCCCGGGTTTTTCCGGGTAGAGGGAAAGAGGACTAACAAAGGGAAAGAAAAAGAAATAGGAGAACAAACTTTCCCTGAACCAACAATCCACCTCCTCACAAGATAATGAACAAAGGAGGAGAAATCCGACAACATTCAATCTACCAAACGAGAGCATTTGCAAGAAAAGCCTAAACGAAAACGACGGCATTCTCCGACAACTTACCGGCAGGCCACGACGGAACTGGAGAGGGCAAAGAGAAGCGCTTCGGTTCATAGCACGACTCCGCCCATGCCCCGTCGGACACGGAGGATCTTGACCAACAAAACCAGTCGCACCCGAGCATCTTCCGCTGCAGGCCTCCTCCTCAGATTAATGTGCTGAAAAACCACTCACCGTCAGCTAGCCGAGGAAGTTGGCAGTCGCTACCTCAACCGGGGAAGGTCCAGAGACTGTCTCCATTCGATCAAAGAGGACATTGGGTGGTGGTGGGACGTCGTCCAAAGCGCCTCTTCAAAGGTCTTGGTTGACGGCGACGAAAATGATGGTGGGCCTCTCTTCCTTTGCTTTCTCCTGCTTTCGCTTTCGAATTCGGAGAAGCAATCGAAGGGGAAGAGTGGCCATGACGCGAAGGATCCCAGCCTTTTTCTCGTTTGGATGTTTTAGAGATCGGGAAAAATATTGCAAAATCAGAAAAAGAGAATGCGAATCCTTTCCTCTTTGACGAATATTCTCTACAGCAAAACCGTTTCACCTCAAATTCCTCAATCCACAGAGAAACGAACCGGATGGCGACTCCGATTACGTTGGAAATAAGAACTTTCTTCTTCTTCCTTTTTTCTGAAACATTGTCAGATCGACAGATCTTTGTCACATATACAGGGACAAAGGAATAAGTTCCATTAACATTTTGAAGTTTTTTACTCCTTGTAAATATTTATATACACATTTAGATAATATGCCGATCCAGTTTCTAGTTAAACTTTCAGCATGGTTTTCACCAAATTAAATCCTTACTTTAATTGTTAAATCATAAAAACCAATTATCCATTAATTTCACATTTCAAATAAATTCGATTAGGCTAACACTCTATCGTGAAGTAGATAGAAATACGCTGAGCCCGTCTTCTCCCCAATACATAACCTGCATTAATAAATGGGACTGGTTACCAACCCTTTTATTTTCTAAAGATTCCTTTTCTTGCACCATTAAGCCTGACAGAGACAATGACATAAAACAAATCAAACATCTTCTTTTAATTTACTTTTTAATTGCTTGTGTTAATATAATAATTATAAAAAAATCATTTTCTTGCTTTGCTCCTGCCCATATTCTTTTGGTTGATAGAGATAATTTATCAGCACCCTCATTTGATTCAATATTATAAATTTTAAGTTCACCAACAGCATCAATGACTAGACCAGGGGAATCTGAAAAGCTTTTACCAACGGTAGCGATTGAACAACAAACACATATTTTATAAGGCGGCAAGCAATTAATTTTTCAAGAAATCCCAACTAGGGTTTACAGAGTAAAGAGAGGCAAAATAAAAATAAAAATTATAAATTTGGGGATTGTTTGGTTCTATTGAGTGCATCAATTAGCACTGTGCACGCATCTAGCAATGACATCTTCTGGGTTCCTATCTGCTGGTAGATATCAGTGGATTGGATTTATAGATCATACATCTGATCAAAATGCTAAATTGGATATGAAAACAATTCAGGATCCAATCAAGACAACATATTGGATTTGGGTTTAAGAAATAATATCAGATCAGTTTCATATTTAAGAAATAATATCAGATCCAGTTTCAAATAATATCATATCAGTTTGGATGGCACCCTCATTTAACCAAATTTTGTGAAAACTTGCTTTTATGGCAACTAGATTTTTTAAGGAGTTTTCGAAACTTGGTTTTCATTTATTTGAGTGACATACTCAAAATCTAGTTTTCTATGAGTAGCTTGAGTGGCTCAGGCTTTTCATTAAACCCAATTTTAATGGCACCTAAACATTAAACCTGGTTATGAGGAGTCATCCAAACACCCTTTATATCTAATATCTATTTCCTTTGAAAATCATTTATTTAACATATCATGATGTGATTTGAATTTGGTCCTGTTCTTGAGAGTCATATCCGGATTTACATATGAAAACAAGAGTGAGATTCAAAATCAGATTGGTATTGTAAATTTAAAAATCGGATTCATGTATGATATAGACTTTTCTCTTATATCTGAAACAAAGTATGTAACATAGATAAATTAGATATGGTAAAAGGAACATCCGATTCTAATTGAATCCATTCACATCCCTATATACTGGTCTGGTTCTCTTATCCTAGAATCCAAAATCTTGAAACTCAATTGAGGTTTTCCAAACATAGTGAACTTCAAAATCTTGATTTGAAACATTTGTTTACTGCTGAATAGTCAAAACGTTTGTTTGTGTCCATCCAACAAGCACTCCCTGCAGTCACTACTCAACTTTGTCATAAATCTTTTATATGCATATAAATTGCAGTATAGCTTTCGAGTAGTTGCATCTAAGCCTGGGCATTAGGCTGGGCTGCCAATAGGTACCCGATACACGGCTCGACTGGGGCCTTGGCCCGATAGTTTATCGGGCCGGCTCGGGTGGACCCAATAAGCTCGGTAGGCTATATAATTTTTTAAATAATTATTTATTAATATATATATATATATAATTTTAATATTTATTATGATTAATTATATTTATATATTATTTTATATTTAAAATATGTTTTTTAATTTAACAGAACCAGGTTCCGACTCGAGTTTTAATTGTCAGGCCATGCCCGAGTTTAGGGTGTTGAGCCGGCCCGAGCCCGACTTGTTATCAGGCTAAGCGGGCTGGCCCGATGCCAAGGCTTGGTTGCATCTTCGGGGTGAGAAAGAGGTTTATCCTGAACTGAGGCCTAAAGCCTGCCCCCTCTTTCAATTATCTATCTTCAAGGCCTTGAGCTCAACTTAGATGTCACTTCTCACTAACTTAAGATGCAAGATCATAACGATAGTAAACATTTTAAATTACTAGTTTTTGAATCTTTCATTTGTTAAATTCATAAATTATCTTCACACTGTCATATTTAAAATTTAAGGAATCAAACTCTCATTCTAAGGCGCATAGAAGTTTTAAGTTTGATCTTACATCTGAGATTTGAGGATCATATCTAATCTGGGGTCTACCTCAAATTCAAGGTTCTGCCAAATTATAGTCTTAGAAATTAGAATTATATTTACCAAATTTGTAGTTGGAGGAAGGGGTCTGACTTTAGATCTATAAACTGGAAATGCATAAATTACAAACTCCTGTTGCAGTGGATGGCCTCACAACTGCATGATCTAAGGTTCACTTGAAATATATGAATCAGAGATCTTGGTATCTAAGACCCAAAATTCATATGGCATCCCATATCAAATCAGATGAAGATGGCTTGTTAAAATCCCAAAATTTTTGATAATTATGAAAGGATTAAGCTCCCCTCGAGGAAATGCAGGTTCCAAGCAGAGCGTCAACATCATTATCACTAATAATACAGGTCGACGGTCGGCATTATGAGCGTACCCCCTTCGCCTTTATTGTTGATCCGCTGCTTGGTCTGTAATTCTTTAGATGGTGGAGATCAGCGGCGGAGATGCGAGAGCATTTTAGCAGCACTCGTCAGATTTCTTTCTGGAATGAAATCTATCCGGGAGAGATGAATAGGAGGAGAGGATAAGATATCAGGGGCTCGCCCCATCCCTATTTGGCTGGCGGTGTCCCCATAGAAATCAAATGAAACGAGCGGCTGGCTTGCTTAGCTGCGGTGGCCTGCTCTCACACCACCACCCACCTCCTCTCTTTCCCCCAAGTGCACAACTGTTGGTTGGTTCTACTGGTTTGAACTCTCAACCAGTCTAAGTCTCTATCTCTCTCTCTCTCTGTGGAATAGGAAAATGGCGACAATGCACTCGTATACTCTCTCTTCTCCAATTTCACACTGTTCAAAACATCAACGGCCACTATCTGGTAATGGCAACCTCTTTTCTCTCTTTTCTGGTAGTGATAACGGCCTAGTCATTGTAGAATCTGTTTATTCGCGAGGTGTGGTACAATTGCCATTGCAGGGACGAGTTTGTTGTTAAAATGTCTTAATATCTCCGTTGTTATTGAGTTATTTGTTCTTCTCCCAAGTTTCTGGGACTTTATAGTGCATATTGTGACGTGTGGAAGTCTTGGCAGCTGCTGCTGCTATAATGCCTTAAAGAATAGGTAGGATAGACCTGCTATGAAGTAACATTGGCAATTCTCTTCTTCGTCTAAATTTGGAGTTTAAGAAAGAATGCACTTGCAGTTCATTGCCACACCTTCGAGGGAAAGTTCCAGTGAAGATTTGTTGATGACACTAACCAGAATACATAGTTTTTTTGTCATTTTAGATAATTCCCCACTTATGTCTTCTTATTTTCAAATGCCAAATTCGTTGCCTCAGGTTAGGTTCTTCTCTGAAATCACAATACTGTATGAGCTTGCTGCTTTGTGTACTTACGTGGCTTACGGAGATGATATTGATGAGCAAATATCAACATCTATGCAGTTTATGCCATTTGTTATTTATATACTGAAACTGGGTCTTTTCGCTGAAGGCGATATTTGTTCTCTCAATGTCCTCATCTAAACCCAATCGTACATTTGCTTTAGTTTTGTAAGCCATTTTTTGATGTAAGAAGAGATTATTGTCATTTAACAGACCTTTTCAATAATTAAAAAAAAAAACTACTGTTGGATGTTTGTTGCAGTATGCCATTTATTATTTATATAATGAAAATGGGTCTTTTCGCTGAAGGTCATATTTGTTCTCTCAATGTCCTCATCTGAACCCAATTGTAGATTTGTCTTCATTTTGTGCTGTAAGCCATTTTTGGATGTAACAAGAGATTATTGTTGTGATCAGGCTTAATTGCTTCCCCATCGGCTTGTGTTTGTCGAAGTGCACGTTCATCCTTCAATGGACAAACATTGCAGCTTTCTATCTCAAAAACGAACCTCAGGAAATCAGGATCCGTTTATTCCAGGCCACTCATAATGGCAGTGAAGCCAGCCATTCAGTTCATTCAAGGAACTGATGAGCAGACTGTTCCAGATGTAAGACTGACAAAGTCTAGAGATGGAACAAACGGTGTGGCAACATTCATATTTGATCAACCATCTGTGTTTGATTCATCAAGCGAACTCGGTGACATAACAGGTTTCTACATGATTGATGAGGAAGGAATTCTGCAATCAGTGGATGTGAGTGCCAAATTTGTTAATGGGAAGCCTTCAATAATAGAAGCCAAGTATATCATGAGAAATCCAAGAGACTGGGACAGGTTTATGAGATTTATGGAACGATATGCAAATGCTAATGGCTTGCAGTTTGTCAAGAAATGAGGTAATGAGTGGACTTTGTTGGATAGGTGTTCAATTTTCTGTACGTTGTGACATGGTGCTTTTCTGCACTAGCTACTTTCACAGTTCCTTCTTCCCTTTTGAGTTTTGTCTTGTTCATAAAAGTAAGGGTACCCATCATTGCCCTCTTTTTATCCCAAGATAGCAATTTTATCCAAGTTGATTAAATCTCTGTATCTCCAATAGATAGTGGCTTATTCTAACATATTTCTTACTTCTCGGTGCAGTAGCATGTTTACATGGCAAATCTATTCCCTGTTTAGATTTCTTTGCACAATGACTATATGAAGCAAAGAAATGTTATAGTTTTGGCTGACATGGACACTAAAGGCTAACATCCAGCTTAACAGCAGCTTCCAGCTCTCTTCTTTCACATTCAGATTTTGCATTTAACCTTCTGCAGTTTACTAACGGGAAACCATCCTGTGTTCCTCTCTATAAAGGAAGAGAGCAAGTTCAATTTTCCTCTCCAGTTCAGTAATATCCCACTTGCGTGAAAACTAATACTGCTTGCAAAAAATAGTGCCTCTACTGGGGGTGGGCTTCCTGCACCAGCCGTAGTAGTCTGTAAAGAAACATACTTCAGTAGTTCTACGGTGTTGTCCTATTAAAATGGGTTCCACTGCTGATCAGCATGCTTGTTGTGTGCATATGTGCATGTGCACATTATACTTATGTTGCTAACCTGCTACATCAGAATTCCAGGCCCCATTCTTGCAGGCACTTGTTAATGGTGTAAAATCTGAAAGCACGCAAGCAAGCACAAGCAGAAATTTGCTGATATTAGAAAAGCCATAGATTACTGAATAATCGATACGTTTCAGTTTAGTATGCTATCTGCAACATACTGGCTGTGGCTAGTATGTTGCATCCTGTGGCATTGTTAATGACCTTTGAAGGAAGGCAGGCAGGTGTTGTACATTTCTCCACCTAGTGCTCTTCAGTAAATGGGTGTGCTTGCTAAGGGGAAATTAAACCCAAATTTTTATAAATGAAGAAGTAACTCAAAATTTCAACCTGAAGGTGACAGCAAGGAATAAACTCATAATCACACTTGACTGTTGCATCCTGCTTCTATCCCCATCATTTTTGGATAGAATGTACAGAAACAGAAACACTTTGATATAAGATTGAAGGATGCCTGTGCCGTGCAGGTTATCTTATATTTTTATTTCTTTCAGTACATACAAGAATTAACCTTTAATCATAATTTGTTGGTGCACTTGGAAAGATCATCAACCCCAGAGAGGTACCAACGAACGAACTGAGTAACTTCTTGTTGCTATGTCCTGCTTCTAACCACTTCCTGCAACAATCTTTATGCTGTAGCTAAAGTTACAATTTTTTATCTTATCAGCCAGCTGTTCTGATAGTGCCCACTTCCCATTAGACTTAGGTTGATATGCTGACATTTCTGGATCTAGAAAAAGCTTTAAGTGCTCAGGTAAGTATCATGGGTCACTTTCATCCACTAGTGAATTAGCTAACACGTTAGATATTCTATAATCTTAGAGCAAAATCTTCTAGTTCTTCCTTTCATTGCTCACTACCAAAAAGGATGGTATTATTCGGGTCCCATTTTGAGGAGAGGCCAGCAATTGGTCACGTCTCCAACCAAAAGCTCTTGCCGTTTTGCTTAGAGTTTCCTTCAGTCCCCATTTTAATAGCTATTTTCCCAAACCAGTGCGGCCTTTTGAAGTTTTTAAAATCCATCCTCTATTTTTATTAACCTCGACGGATTCATCCTTGAAATGAGGTTACTGATTTTCGAAATGAGCAGGAGAAAACAGAAAAAGATGGGCAAGAAGAATTCTTACCCCTTGAGCAGATGATGAGTTTTGAAAATTGGTTTTTCTCATGACTGATTGCATGTATGTCGCAATTGCTGTTCCACCTAAGAATTAATTCTGAAAAACATGGTTTTATTTTACCACTCGACCGATGAAACATTTTGGGCTGATAAAATTATACTGACAGTATCGAAGAGACTACTTTTATATCAGAATTGTTAGTTTTTAGGGATAAAAAATTCCTCAAGGATTTCAAAAAGAAGAGAGAGAAAGAAGAAGAATTCAGAAAACTCTTGAAGTGGGGAGGACGGAGCTGAAAAATGGTAATTAGTTGAAGGTTATTACGAGAAAGGCTCTTTTCATGATTGTTCATAAGCTTTGCGCGGACGCGTAGGATTCAGGCCAACCTAGAAAAGACGAACCGGCAAATAAACTAGACTGCAGATCGATCTTCTAACTTTTTTTAATGAAGGAATGGCGTTGATTTCATTATGCACATGTATGATTTGGCTTTTTTTGTCTAGACCATGTGGATGTGGCAACATAATTCAAGTGGGTTCAATATTTTACATGAAAATCATCATTCAGATTCATCCAACATTATTGTCCTTTGGATCCGGAAAGCGACTAAAACCAATTTTTTCCTCAAAGTTTACATGGTCTAACCACTCGAGCATTATAAATGAATCAGCATTGGATTCTTCGTGATTTTCTTTATTGTTCTCCAGATTTGAGTGGGCGTCTGATGTCTTAGAGTTTTGATTCTAGAATCAAAATTCCACCTCAACTTGGAATTGGAATGAAAATTGCCCGTTGCGGTTTTTCTTCGAGTTTGATAGTATGAAATTTTGATTTTAGAATGAAAAATGGCTTGTTTGATGACAAGAAAAAATAAAAATCCAAAATTAATGAATTAAAGCCTTGTGCCTTATGTCCCCAAAAGAGATGAAAAAAATTCCAAAATTCTAGAATCATAATTCCACTCCTGAGGTGGGATTATAATTTTAGAATTTTGAGTATGCATTGAGCCTATAATTTTAGAATCAAAATTCTTTGTTTGATAAGGTTGTTCTCATTTTTAAGGAATGAGAATAATGATTCTAAAATTCCACTGATTCTAAGTCGATCGAACACTAGTTTATACAGAGAGTTGATGCCATGAAAATAACTCGGGACACAAAAGAATCAAACACTAGTTTATACAGAGAGTTGATGCCATGGAAATAGCGCGGGAGACAAAAGAAGATCCAACTCTTAAGAAAGAGCAGTACCAGTTATGGTCCACTAGGACGATTTACTTGGTGCACCATTAACCAAGATGACATCCCAATGTGGGCAACACGTGGAACCCGTAGACTCATCTTAATACATTTTCAAAGTTCTTATAAAAAGATGCTCAGCTTTTTCTGGTATAATAAATACATGCCTAAATTTTTTGTTTTTCTTTGTTTTTCCTACTACCGCTTTTTTCTATGTTTTCTTGAAAGAAATTCAAACGTAAGCATGTTTTTGTTACCCCTTCGCAAATTGAAGGTTTTTGCAAAATGATTCCTTTTAGTTTTCTTCTAAATATGTTTTAGTTTCTTCACTTTTAGATATTTAATTAAGCATTTATCCCTTGAGAAATATAGGTTAACATGTTCATTTCAAACATATAGCCCGTTCTTTCTTATACGCTATTTACTGTTAACAAACGTATGTCTGTCTTAAGTTTATCAAAACACTTTTTCATGTTACATTTGTTACTTGAGGTGTCTAAATTTTAGAATGATTTAGTAATGCAGGACCGATGTGTCAATTGGCCTAACTCAGGAATGAGTTTGGAAAAATTCTATACTCATGTACAGCTTTAAGTTTATTCTTTTGTTGCATGGAAAAACGTCCATAACAGGTCAAATATTTCCCTCTTGGTGTCGTATGTTTTTGAATTCCAGATGCAAACCTTTAATTCCTTGAAAATTTGCAAACAAAGATCAATTGCTGCAACCGTTCATTAGTCGAATTAGTTGGTCTGGACCGAGTAGAACAACCATTGAACTGCAACAATTCAATGTGTATGAACAATTTTTTTTGTAATTAAGATCGAAATGGATAAAAGTTCATTAAATTTCAGTGGATCAATTTCTTTTTCTACCAGAAAACGAAAATAGAAGGCTGATTTATAGGATTTTGATCATGCTAAGCACATGTACACTGTTAAGTCGAGTCAAAATGACTTTGGATTAAGAGAACCCAATCAGGTTGCATCTGCAATCAGTTGTAACAAATATACACCTTTATACGCATGCACTATATACATTATGCATCCAATTAGAGCAGATGATGACATAAGATCTTTGTGAAAGCTCCAACCACATAAAGTATTCTCCTTTCATATCATGGAAACATACAATAATGGAGCTACATGCTGATGAACAATGAGAATGCTGATAAACTGACACATGTAAAGCATCTTTTTTCGACTTTTTCTAAGCTCTTGACACCACACCAACTCTGCATTACTTCTTGTCCTAGTGTAACTCAAGAGCAGATGGCTGTCCCTTGACCAATATCAAAGAAAAGCGATTTGACAGATGCTCTTTTCTAGCAAACAATTGCAGATAACAGTTAAAAAGGCAGCACTGCGGTTAGAAAGAAAAGGGATTCACACATCACCTGCCAAGACTGATGATCAGATCATCCTGAATCAATTCTCAAAATGGTATTGGTTTCCTTCTTTAACGTGAGGAAAAGGGCCCTGCATGATCTTGGTTTTAGACTACTTGGGCAGGTTTCTTTCTTCCTGAAGAGTCAACTGTGATATATATTCCTTTCGAATAGTGGGGAAGATTGTTGTAACTCTGATTGTTAGTGGCCCACTGTGCATGATCGCTACAGGCGAAGGTCCACATGGAGATGGAAGGTTGTGGTGGTGGGCTAACCAGGTCCATGGCTAAAGATGGGCCACGCCCAAGAACCATACATGGCGGGCCATGCGACAAACTGTTGTGGATCAATGACATGCCATGTTTGAGTAGCTTGCTTTTGAATGTTCAGATCTGAACCAGCTACCTAATTACAGGAAAAGCTTTTGTCTCTTATGTTTAGGCACCGTGTTCTAGGGCTGGAGTTCAGAGGAGGATGAGAATAAAAAGGCGAGTACTGTAAATTTGAAGTTAAAACTCCATGTGAAGTTTGTCTTTGGCTTTTGTTTTTCACCACGAAGAACCCTTCATGAAGGAAATTAAACTCACATTCAGCTCTTTATGAGAACATAAACAGGAAAGGAGAAAAAGCTTGGACTACAGCATAGTAGGGCTGAGATTTTGATCTAGAGACGTCAACTTGGCCATCTTCACACTTCTTTTTATGACATTGGCACATCTTCATTCTCTAGTTTATGATCTCCAAAAAGCAGAACAACGTAAATATAGCGGATGACAGACATTAAATATTCATTAAAGCCTTTATATAGCTTTGCCTACCCAGATAGATCCCTAGGCTCCTTTGTTTGCAGCAAAAACTAGTGTTCATAGTTCGCTTTTAGGCTTCAGTTTACGAATTAAGTAATCGTATTTGTTTATCTTCGAAGACTGTTTGGATGGCCAACAACAGCTCTATCCACCTAGAAGAAAGATTCAATATGAATAAAAACTTCAAGTTGAAGATGTCTCTTGGCACAATGTGAGAAAAGTGTGCTTAACCCAGCTTGCCAATTCCAAAGAAAAAAAGAAAGAAAATAAAGAACTGCCATTAGAGAGCAGTTGCTAAACAACATCAGTTCATTGAAGAAAGGAGCTATGGTACCACTTTTAAAATGTCAATTGGAAAAATTAAAGCTGCTACTTCTGTCTGTTTCTGCTGTTCTTTGGAGTACTGCTGCTACCAATGTCATTATTCCTACTTTCTTCCTCAACATCGATCGGGCATTTAAAAATTCGCCAAGTCTTTAGAAATTACAGACCAAAGATACTGTTGAGTTTATGAGTTAAAGGATGGTCCCTCTTCTTTTCTTTTTCTCCTTTTCCTAAGACAGGTCATGCTTATTTCTTTAAGCTGGATACAATCAAAGACTCTCCATGATAAAGCAACTTGATCTCTCAGCCGCGTGTTTTTCCTTTTGTCCCTTTTTTTTTTTTGTTGTTGTTATAAAACTACTGTTTTTTCTATAGGTTTATAGCTCCTAAGCAAATACGCCTCTTTAAAAAAAAATGAAAAAGTGTTCTCTCTCTCTCTCTCTCTCTCTCTCTCTCTCTCTCTCTCTCTCTCTCTCTCTCTAAAACCACTGTTTTTGCTGTAGGCTTATATAGCTTGTAAACAATACGCCTTTTTCTCTTTTAAAAAAAGAAAAAGAAAAAGTGTATTCTCTCTCTCTGATCCGAAGAATACACACAAAGCGTCCCTATCGACTATACTTGTAACACTCTAAAAATTTAGTCTCGTAGAAATTTTGAGAGATTTATCAAAGGAGTTGTTAAAGTGATTGTTTGTTCTAGTTTTTAGTTTTTTCGGAATTAGAACTCAAACTGCAAGAAGGAGGGTTGGAATCCACGACTTAGGGATTAGAGCCTAACAGTGGGTCGGGTCAGACCATGTAAGTAAAAAATAAAAATCAAACCTATTCATAATAAATATTAAAGTGTTTTTATGCAATCTAACCTTATGGCTATGATCTTAATCTTAAGAGCAATTTGATGAGGATTGTGTATTAAATTAGTTTGGACTTCATCCATATAAAATGAACAGCTTTTACAATATTAAAATTTCAATAATTGAAAAAAACTTTTTTTTTTTTTACAAAGTTGAACTGGAAAATGATTTACATTTAATTACTATTTATAAACACATTAAAATTTTCACATTGAGTGAGACATTTTTTCTTTCAGTCAATTAATTAAGATGACAAACCCATCAGGATATTCATCTTATGAATATATGAATACTCTTTGAGGACAATTGTAGCCAAAGGAAAGAAGGACTAGTGTAAATTGCAGCAGGCGTGACAAGTCTATCTAGGCGACTATGTATGTCCAGTCCTACGAACAAGATGTTTCGGTTTTCATTTTCTTTTTAGGCCCTATTGAGAACTAGACAAAATATTTGTTCCTGGTAAAAGTTTTACCAAATATATATATATTGAGAACTAGACAAAATATTTATTCCTGGTAAAAGTTTTACCATATATATATATATATATATATATATATATATATATATATATATATATATATATATATATATATATATATATATATATATATATATATATATATGGGTCTCATCCATTTTTACCATATTCTATCAAACAGGGAAAAACTTTTGTTTCTTGTGGCTTCCCTTTTTCTTAGTTTGTTAGGGCGAAAAGTTTTTCCTCCCGAAGGAGGAATTCGTTTGTTTTTTAACAAATTAAGTCAATCCCATAAGCCCTAGCTTTTAAACAGTGGCGGAGATACATGAAGGCTGGTGTGATAGAAGTTTTATAGGAGAAATTCAAAATTGCTTTTGTATGGCTTCAAAATTATATAGGACGCCCACATCAAACTTGTACCGGTGACTTGAGTGCTCTTGAGCCAAAAAATTCTGGCTCTGCCACTACTTTCAATTCAAGCAGTAGAAGAGCAAGAACAATTTGCTAGAGGGGCACTTGTTTAAAAATACTCAAGTTATATATATATAAAGATAAATATTTAAGATTCTCATTTAAAAATAAAGAACAGACGCCAGTACTTTGAAGACCTTTTCTACCGCATTTGGTCTATTAACATTTTCTGTCTTTTGTTTTGTTTTTCCAGAATTTATGCTAATTTCAGTGATTTTTTTTTTTTCCTTAATCGAGCTGCACATATAATCATCTACATCAAATTCCACATTTCTTGTCTCTTAAATGTGCATCAATCTCGAGTTTCATGTATACATGCCCTAATCTGCAAAAGGAAAAGGGTTATGATCTTTGACACTTGTTCATATAAGACTCGACAAAAATGAAAAATGCAATAGCAAAAATTGTAACAAAAAGTCACAATAAACCACGAACAAAATGAAAATGAAAACAAAATGCAGTCCAAACCAGTAAAGAAACAACTGATAAGCCATGCAAGTATATATATATATATATATATATATATATATATATATATATATAAAGAAAAGAATGGCAAGAGACATATATATATATATATATATATATATATATATATATATAT
>JAANDH010001309.1:0-32764 GCA_011799765.1 Nymphaea thermarum | reverse complement strand
ATTTTTGCTATTGCATTTTTCATTTTTGTCGAGTCTTATATGAACAAGTGTCAAAGATCATAACCCTTTTCCTTTTGCAGATTAGGGCATGTATACATGAAACTCGAGATTGATGCACATTTAAGAGACAAGAAATGTGGAATTTGATGTAGATGATTATATGTGCAGCTCGATTAAGGAAAAAAAAAAAATCACTGAAATTAGCATAAATTCTGGAAAAACAAAACAAAAGACAGAAAATGTTAATAGACCAAATGCGGTAGAAAAGGTCTTCAAAGTACTGGCGTCTGTTCTTTATTTTTAAATGAGAATCTTAAATATTTATCTTTATATATATATAACTTGAGTATTTTTAAACAAGTGCCCCTCTAGCAAATTGTTCTTGCTCTTCTACTGCTTGAATTGAAAGTAGTGGCAGAGCCAGAATTTTTTGGCTCAAGAGCACTCAAGTCACCGGTACAAGTTTGATGTGGGCGTCCTATATAATTTTGAAGCCATACAAAAGCAATTTTGAATTTCTCCTATAAAACTTCTATCACACCAGCCTTCATGTATCTCCGCCACTGTTTAAAAGCTAGGGCTTATGGGATTGACTTAATTTGTTAAAAAACAAACGAATTCCTCCTTCGGGAGGAAAAACTTTTCGCCCTAACAAACTAAGAAAAAGGGAAGCCACAAGAAACAAAAGTTTTTCCCTGTTTGATAGAATATGGTAAAAATGGATGAGACCCATATATATATATATATATATATATATATATATATATATATATATATATATATATATATATATATATATATATATATATATATATATATATATATGGTAAAACTTTTACCAGGAATAAATATTTTGTCTAGTTCTCAATATATATATATTTGGTAAAACTTTTACCAGGAACAAATATTTTGTCTAGTTCTCAATAGGGCCTAAAAAGAAAATGAAAACCGAAACATCTTGTTCGTAGGACTGGACATACATAGTCGCCTAGATAGACTTGTCACGCCTGCTGCAATTTACACTAGTCCTTCTTTCCTTTGGCTACAATTGTCCTCAAAGAGTATTCATATATTCATAAGATGAATATCCTGATGGGTTTGTCATCTTAATTAATTGACTGAAAGAAAAAATGTCTCACTCAATGTGAAAATTTTAATGTGTTTATAAATAGTAATTAAATGTAAATCATTTTCCAGTTCAACTTTGTAAAAAAAAAAAAAGTTTTTTTCAATTATTGAAATTTTAATATTGTAAAAGCTGTTCATTTTATATGGATGAAGTCCAAACTAATTTAATACACAATCCTCATCAAATTGCTCTTAAGATTAAGATCATAGCCATAAGGTTAGATTGCATAAAAACACTTTAATATTTATTATGAATAGGTTTGATTTTTATTTTTTACTTACATGGTCTGACCCGACCCACTGTTAGGCTCTAATCCCTAAGTCGTGGATTCCAACCCTCCTTCTTGCAGTTTGAGTTCTAATTCCGAAAAAACTAAAAACTAGAACAAACAATCACTTTAACAACTCCTTTGATAAATCTCTCAAAATTTCTACGAGACTAAATTTTTAGAGTGTTACAAGTATAGTCGATAGGGACGCTTTGTGTGTATTCTTCGGATCAGAGAGAGAGAATACACTTTTTCTTTTTCTTTTTTTAAAAGAGAAAAAGGCGTATTGTTTACAAGCTATATAAGCCTACAGCAAAAACAGTGGTTTTAGAGAGAGAGAGAGAGAGAGAGAGAGAGAGAGAGAGAGAGAGAGAGAGAGAGAGAACACTTTTTCATTTTTTTTTAAAGAGGCGTATTTGCTTAGGAGCTATAAACCTATAGAAAAAACAGTAGTTTTATAACAACAACAAAAAAAAAAAAGGGACAAAAGGAAAAACACGCGGCTGAGAGATCAAGTTGCTTTATCATGGAGAGTCTTTGATTGTATCCAGCTTAAAGAAATAAGCATGACCTGTCTTAGGAAAAGGAGAAAAAGAAAAGAAGAGGGACCATCCTTTAACTCATAAACTCAACAGTATCTTTGGTCTGTAATTTCTAAAGACTTGGCGAATTTTTAAATGCCCGATCGATGTTGAGGAAGAAAGTAGGAATAATGACATTGGTAGCAGCAGTACTCCAAAGAACAGCAGAAACAGACAGAAGTAGCAGCTTTAATTTTTCCAATTGACATTTTAAAAGTGGTACCATAGCTCCTTTCTTCAATGAACTGATGTTGTTTAGCAACTGCTCTCTAATGGCAGTTCTTTATTTTCTTTCTTTTTTTCTTTGGAATTGGCAAGCTGGGTTAAGCACACTTTTCTCACATTGTGCCAAGAGACATCTTCAACTTGAAGTTTTTATTCATATTGAATCTTTCTTCTAGGTGGATAGAGCTGTTGTTGGCCATCCAAACAGTCTTCGAAGATAAACAAATACGATTACTTAATTCGTAAACTGAAGCCTAAAAGCGAACTATGAACACTAGTTTTTGCTGCAAACAAAGGAGCCTAGGGATCTATCTGGGTAGGCAAAGCTATATAAAGGCTTTAATGAATATTTAATGTCTGTCATCCGCTATATTTACGTTGTTCTGCTTTTTGGAGATCATAAACTAGAGAATGAAGATGTGCCAATGTCATAAAAAGAAGTGTGAAGATGGCCAAGTTGACGTCTCTAGATCAAAATCTCAGCCCTACTATGCTGTAGTCCAAGCTTTTTCTCCTTTCCTGTTTATGTTCTCATAAAGAGCTGAATGTGAGTTTAATTTCCTTCATGAAGGGTTCTTCGTGGTGAAAAACAAAAGCCAAAGACAAACTTCACATGGAGTTTTAACTTCAAATTTACAGTACTCGCCTTTTTATTCTCATCCTCCTCTGAACTCCAGCCCTAGAACACGGTGCCTAAACATAAGAGACAAAAGCTTTTCCTGTAATTAGGTAGCTGGTTCAGATCTGAACATTCAAAAGCAAGCTACTCAAACATGGCATGTCATTGATCCACAACAGTTTGTCGCATGGCCCGCCATGTATGGTTCTTGGGCGTGGCCCATCTTTAGCCATGGACCTGGTTAGCCCACCACCACAACCTTCCATCTCCATGTGGACCTTCGCCTGTAGCGATCATGCACAGTGGGCCACTAACAATCAGAGTTACAACAATCTTCCCCACTATTCGAAAGGAATATATATCACAGTTGACTCTTCAGGAAGAAAGAAACCTGCCCAAGTAGTCTAAAACCAAGATCATGCAGGGCCCTTTTCCTCACGTTAAAGAAGGAAACCAATACCATTTTGAGAATTGATTCAGGATGATCTGATCATCAGTCTTGGCAGGTGATGTGTGAATCCCTTTTCTTTCTAACCGCAGTGCTGCCTTTTTAACTGTTATCTGCAATTGTTTGCTAGAAAAGAGCATCTGTCAAATCGCTTTTCTTTGATATTGGTCAAGGGACAGCCATCTGCTCTTGAGTTACACTAGGACAAGAAGTAATGCAGAGTTGGTGTGGTGTCAAGAGCTTAGAAAAAGTCGAAAAAAGATGCTTTACATGTGTCAGTTTATCAGCATTCTCATTGTTCATCAGCATGTAGCTCCATTATTGTATGTTTCCATGATATGAAAGGAGAATACTTTATGTGGTTGGAGCTTTCACAAAGATCTTATGTCATCATCTGCTCTAATTGGATGCATAATGTATATAGTGCATGCGTATAAAGGTGTATATTTGTTACAACTGATTGCAGATGCAACCTGATTGGGTTCTCTTAATCCAAAGTCATTTTGACTCGACTTAACAGTGTACATGTGCTTAGCATGATCAAAATCCTATAAATCAGCCTTCTATTTTCGTTTTCTGGTAGAAAAAGAAATTGATCCACTGAAATTTAATGAACTTTTATCCATTTCGATCTTAATTACAAAAAAAATTGTTCATACACATTGAATTGTTGCAGTTCAATGGTTGTTCTACTCGGTCCAGACCAACTAATTCGACTAATGAACGGTTGCAGCAATTGATCTTTGTTTGCAAATTTTCAAGGAATTAAAGGTTTGCATCTGGAATTCAAAAACATACGACACCAAGAGGGAAATATTTGACCTGTTATGGACGTTTTTCCATGCAACAAAAGAATAAACTTAAAGCTGTACATGAGTATAGAATTTTTCCAAACTCATTCCTGAGTTAGGCCAATTGACACATCGGTCCTGCATTACTAAATCATTCTAAAATTTAGACACCTCAAGTAACAAATGTAACATGAAAAAGTGTTTTGATAAACTTAAGACAGACATACGTTTGTTAACAGTAAATAGCGTATAAGAAAGAACGGGCTATATGTTTGAAATGAACATGTTAACCTATATTTCTCAAGGGATAAATGCTTAATTAAATATCTAAAAGTGAAGAAACTAAAACATATTTAGAAGAAAACTAAAAGGAATCATTTTGCAAAAACCTTCAATTTGCGAAGGGGTAACAAAAACATGCTTACGTTTGAATTTCTTTCAAGAAAACATAGAAAAAAGCGGTAGTAGGAAAAACAAAGAAAAACAAAAAATTTAGGCATGTATTTATTATACCAGAAAAAGCTGAGCATCTTTTTATAAGAACTTTGAAAATGTATTAAGATGAGTCTACGGGTTCCACGTGTTGCCCACATTGGGATGTCATCTTGGTTAATGGTGCACCAAGTAAATCGTCCTAGTGGACCATAACTGGTACTGCTCTTTCTTAAGAGTTGGATCTTCTTTTGTCTCCCGCGCTATTTCCATGGCATCAACTCTCTGTATAAACTAGTGTTTGATTCTTTTGTGTCCCGAGTTATTTTCATGGCATCAACTCTCTGTATAAACTAGTGTTCGATCGACTTAGAATCAGTGGAATTTTAGAATCATTATTCTCATTCCTTAAAAATGAGAACAACCTTATCAAACAAAGAATTTTGATTCTAAAATTATAGGCTCAATGCATACTCAAAATTCTAAAATTATAATCCCACCTCAGGAGTGGAATTATGATTCTAGAATTTTGGAATTTTTTTCATCTCTTTTGGGGACATAAGGCACAAGGCTTTAATTCATTAATTTTGGATTTTTATTTTTTCTTGTCATCAAACAAGCCATTTTTCATTCTAAAATCAAAATTTCATACTATCAAACTCGAAGAAAAACCGCAACGGGCAATTTTCATTCCAATTCCAAGTTGAGGTGGAATTTTGATTCTAGAATCAAAACTCTAAGACATCAGACGCCCACTCAAATCTGGAGAACAATAAAGAAAATCACGAAGAATCCAATGCTGATTCATTTATAATGCTCGAGTGGTTAGACCATGTAAACTTTGAGGAAAAAATTGGTTTTAGTCGCTTTCCGGATCCAAAGGACAATAATGTTGGATGAATCTGAATGATGATTTTCATGTAAAATATTGAACCCACTTGAATTATGTTGCCACATCCACATGGTCTAGACAAAAAAAGCCAAATCATACATGTGCATAATGAAATCAACGCCATTCCTTCATTAAAAAAAGTTAGAAGATCGATCTGCAGTCTAGTTTATTTGCCGGTTCGTCTTTTCTAGGTTGGCCTGAATCCTACGCGTCCGCGCAAAGCTTATGAACAATCATGAAAAGAGCCTTTCTCGTAATAACCTTCAACTAATTACCATTTTTCAGCTCCGTCCTCCCCACTTCAAGAGTTTTCTGAATTCTTCTTCTTTCTCTCTCTTCTTTTTGAAATCCTTGAGGAATTTTTTATCCCTAAAAACTAACAATTCTGATATAAAAGTAGTCTCTTCGATACTGTCAGTATAATTTTATCAGCCCAAAATGTTTCATCGGTCGAGTGGTAAAATAAAACCATGTTTTTCAGAATTAATTCTTAGGTGGAACAGCAATTGCGACATACATGCAATCAGTCATGAGAAAAACCAATTTTCAAAACTCATCATCTGCTCAAGGGGTAAGAATTCTTCTTGCCCATCTTTTTCTGTTTTCTCCTGCTCATTTCGAAAATCAGTAACCTCATTTCAAGGATGAATCCGTCGAGGTTAATAAAAATAGAGGATGGATTTTAAAAACTTCAAAAGGCCGCACTGGTTTGGGAAAATAGCTATTAAAATGGGGACTGAAGGAAACTCTAAGCAAAACGGCAAGAGCTTTTGGTTGGAGACGTGACCAATTGCTGGCCTCTCCTCAAAATGGGACCCGAATAATACCATCCTTTTTGGTAGTGAGCAATGAAAGGAAGAACTAGAAGATTTTGCTCTAAGATTATAGAATATCTAACGTGTTAGCTAATTCACTAGTGGATGAAAGTGACCCATGATACTTACCTGAGCACTTAAAGCTTTTTCTAGATCCAGAAATGTCAGCATATCAACCTAAGTCTAATGGGAAGTGGGCACTATCAGAACAGCTGGCTGATAAGATAAAAAATTGTAACTTTAGCTACAGCATAAAGATTGTTGCAGGAAGTGGTTAGAAGCAGGACATAGCAACAAGAAGTTACTCAGTTCGTTCGTTGGTACCTCTCTGGGGTTGATGATCTTTCCAAGTGCACCAACAAATTATGATTAAAGGTTAATTCTTGTATGTACTGAAAGAAATAAAAATATAAGATAACCTGCACGGCACAGGCATCCTTCAATCTTATATCAAAGTGTTTCTGTTTCTGTACATTCTATCCAAAAATGATGGGGATAGAAGCAGGATGCAACAGTCAAGTGTGATTATGAGTTTATTCCTTGCTGTCACCTTCAGGTTGAAATTTTGAGTTACTTCTTCATTTATAAAAATTTGGGTTTAATTTCCCCTTAGCAAGCACACCCATTTACTGAAGAGCACTAGGTGGAGAAATGTACAACACCTGCCTGCCTTCCTTCAAAGGTCATTAACAATGCCACAGGATGCAACATACTAGCCACAGCCAGTATGTTGCAGATAGCATACTAAACTGAAACGTATCGATTATTCAGTAATCTATGGCTTTTCTAATATCAGCAAATTTCTGCTTGTGCTTGCTTGCGTGCTTTCAGATTTTACACCATTAACAAGTGCCTGCAAGAATGGGGCCTGGAATTCTGATGTAGCAGGTTAGCAACATAAGTATAATGTGCACATGCACATATGCACACAACAAGCATGCTGATCAGCAGTGGAACCCATTTTAATAGGACAACACCGTAGAACTACTGAAGTATGTTTCTTTACAGACTACTACGGCTGGTGCAGGAAGCCCACCCCCAGTAGAGGCACTATTTTTTGCAAGCAGTATTAGTTTTCACGCAAGTGGGATATTACTGAACTGGAGAGGAAAATTGAACTTGCTCTCTTCCTTTATAGAGAGGAACACAGGATGGTTTCCCGTTAGTAAACTGCAGAAGGTTAAATGCAAAATCTGAATGTGAAAGAAGAGAGCTGGAAGCTGCTGTTAAGCTGGATGTTAGCCTTTAGTGTCCATGTCAGCCAAAACTATAACATTTCTTTGCTTCATATAGTCATTGTGCAAAGAAATCTAAACAGGGAATAGATTTGCCATGTAAACATGCTACTGCACCGAGAAGTAAGAAATATGTTAGAATAAGCCACTATCTATTGGAGATACAGAGATTTAATCAACTTGGATAAAATTGCTATCTTGGGATAAAAAGAGGGCAATGATGGGTACCCTTACTTTTATGAACAAGACAAAACTCAAAAGGGAAGAAGGAACTGTGAAAGTAGCTAGTGCAGAAAAGCACCATGTCACAACGTACAGAAAATTGAACACCTATCCAACAAAGTCCACTCATTACCTCATTTCTTGACAAACTGCAAGCCATTAGCATTTGCATATCGTTCCATAAATCTCATAAACCTGTCCCAGTCTCTTGGATTTCTCATGATATACTTGGCTTCTATTATTGAAGGCTTCCCATTAACAAATTTGGCACTCACATCCACTGATTGCAGAATTCCTTCCTCATCAATCATGTAGAAACCTGTTATGTCACCGAGTTCGCTTGATGAATCAAACACAGATGGTTGATCAAATATGAATGTTGCCACACCGTTTGTTCCATCTCTAGACTTTGTCAGTCTTACATCTGGAACAGTCTGCTCATCAGTTCCTTGAATGAACTGAATGGCTGGCTTCACTGCCATTATGAGTGGCCTGGAATAAACGGATCCTGATTTCCTGAGGTTCGTTTTTGAGATAGAAAGCTGCAATGTTTGTCCATTGAAGGATGAACGTGCACTTCGACAAACACAAGCCGATGGGGAAGCAATTAAGCCTGATCACAACAATAATCTCTTGTTACATCCAAAAATGGCTTACAGCACAAAATGAAGACAAATCTACAATTGGGTTCAGATGAGGACATTGAGAGAACAAATATGACCTTCAGCGAAAAGACCCATTTTCATTATATAAATAATAAATGGCATACTGCAACAAACATCCAACAGTAGTTTTTTTTTTTAATTATTGAAAAGGTCTGTTAAATGACAATAATCTCTTCTTACATCAAAAAATGGCTTACAAAACTAAAGCAAATGTACGATTGGGTTTAGATGAGGACATTGAGAGAACAAATATCGCCTTCAGCGAAAAGACCCAGTTTCAGTATATAAATAACAAATGGCATAAACTGCATAGATGTTGATATTTGCTCATCAATATCATCTCCGTAAGCCACGTAAGTACACAAAGCAGCAAGCTCATACAGTATTGTGATTTCAGAGAAGAACCTAACCTGAGGCAACGAATTTGGCATTTGAAAATAAGAAGACATAAGTGGGGAATTATCTAAAATGACAAAAAAACTATGTATTCTGGTTAGTGTCATCAACAAATCTTCACTGGAACTTTCCCTCGAAGGTGTGGCAATGAACTGCAAGTGCATTCTTTCTTAAACTCCAAATTTAGACGAAGAAGAGAATTGCCAATGTTACTTCATAGCAGGTCTATCCTACCTATTCTTTAAGGCATTATAGCAGCAGCAGCTGCCAAGACTTCCACACGTCACAATATGCACTATAAAGTCCCAGAAACTTGGGAGAAGAACAAATAACTCAATAACAACGGAGATATTAAGACATTTTAACAACAAACTCGTCCCTGCAATGGCAATTGTACCACACCTCGCGAATAAACAGATTCTACAATGACTAGGCCGTTATCACTACCAGAAAAGAGAGAAAAGAGGTTGCCATTACCAGATAGTGGCCGTTGATGTTTTGAACAGTGTGAAATTGGAGAAGAGAGAGTATACGAGTGCATTGTCGCCATTTTCCTATTCCACAGAGAGAGAGAGAGATAGAGACTTAGACTGGTTGAGAGTTCAAACCAGTAGAACCAACCAACAGTTGTGCACTTGGGGGAAAGAGAGGAGGTGGGTGGTGGTGTGAGAGCAGGCCACCGCAGCTAAGCAAGCCAGCCGCTCGTTTCATTTGATTTCTATGGGGACACCGCCAGCCAAATAGGGATGGGGCGAGCCCCTGATATCTTATCCTCTCCTCCTATTCATCTCTCCCGGATAGATTTCATTCCAGAAAGAAATCTGACGAGTGCTGCTAAAATGCTCTCGCATCTCCGCCGCTGATCTCCACCATCTAAAGAATTACAGACCAAGCAGCGGATCAACAATAAAGGCGAAGGGGGTACGCTCATAATGCCGACCGTCGACCTGTATTATTAGTGATAATGATGTTGACGCTCTGCTTGGAACCTGCATTTCCTCGAGGGGAGCTTAATCCTTTCATAATTATCAAAAATTTTGGGATTTTAACAAGCCATCTTCATCTGATTTGATATGGGATGCCATATGAATTTTGGGTCTTAGATACCAAGATCTCTGATTCATATATTTCAAGTGAACCTTAGATCATGCAGTTGTGAGGCCATCCACTGCAACAGGAGTTTGTAATTTATGCATTTCCAGTTTATAGATCTAAAGTCAGACCCCTTCCTCCAACTACAAATTTGGTAAATATAATTCTAATTTCTAAGACTATAATTTGGCAGAACCTTGAATTTGAGGTAGACCCCAGATTAGATATGATCCTCAAATCTCAGATGTAAGATCAAACTTAAAACTTCTATGCGCCTTAGAATGAGAGTTTGATTCCTTAAATTTTAAATATGACAGTGTGAAGATAATTTATGAATTTAACAAATGAAAGATTCAAAAACTAGTAATTTAAAATGTTTACTATCGTTATGATCTTGCATCTTAAGTTAGTGAGAAGTGACATCTAAGTTGAGCTCAAGGCCTTGAAGATAGATAATTGAAAGAGGGGGCAGGCTTTAGGCCTCAGTTCAGGATAAACCTCTTTCTCACCCCGAAGATGCAACCAAGCCTTGGCATCGGGCCAGCCCGCTTAGCCTGATAACAAGTCGGGCTCGGGCCGGCTCAACACCCTAAACTCGGGCATGGCCTGACAATTAAAACTCGAGTCGGAACCTGGTTCTGTTAAATTAAAAAACATATTTTAAATATAAAATAATATATAAATATAATTAATCATAATAAATATTAAAATTATATATATATATATATTAATAAATAATTATTTAAAAAATTATATAGCCTACCGAGCTTATTGGGTCCACCCGAGCCGGCCCGATAAACTATCGGGCCAAGGCCCCAGTCGAGCCGTGTATCGGGTACCTATTGGCAGCCCAGCCTAATGCCCAGGCTTAGATGCAACTACTCGAAAGCTATACTGCAATTTATATGCATATAAAAGATTTATGACAAAGTTGAGTAGTGACTGCAGGGAGTGCTTGTTGGATGGACACAAACAAACGTTTTGACTATTCAGCAGTAAACAAATGTTTCAAATCAAGATTTTGAAGTTCACTATGTTTGGAAAACCTCAATTGAGTTTCAAGATTTTGGATTCTAGGATAAGAGAACCAGACCAGTATATAGGGATGTGAATGGATTCAATTAGAATCGGATGTTCCTTTTACCATATCTAATTTATCTATGTTACATACTTTGTTTCAGATATAAGAGAAAAGTCTATATCATACATGAATCCGATTTTTAAATTTACAATACCAATCTGATTTTGAATCTCACTCTTGTTTTCATATGTAAATCCGGATATGACTCTCAAGAACAGGACCAAATTCAAATCACATCATGATATGTTAAATAAATGATTTTCAAAGGAAATAGATATTAGATATAAAGGGTGTTTGGATGACTCCTCATAACCAGGTTTAATGTTTAGGTGCCATTAAAATTGGGTTTAATGAAAAGCCTGAGCCACTCAAGCTACTCATAGAAAACTAGATTTTGAGTATGTCACTCAAATAAATGAAAACCAAGTTTCGAAAACTCCTTAAAAAATCTAGTTGCCATAAAAGCAAGTTTTCACAAAATTTGGTTAAATGAGGGTGCCATCCAAACTGATATGATATTATTTGAAACTGGATCTGATATTATTTCTTAAATATGAAACTGATCTGATATTATTTCTTAAACCCAAATCCAATATGTTGTCTTGATTGGATCCTGAATTGTTTTCATATCCAATTTAGCATTTTGATCAGATGTATGATCTATAAATCCAATCCACTGATATCTACCAGCAGATAGGAACCCAGAAGATGTCATTGCTAGATGCGTGCACAGTGCTAATTGATGCACTCAATAGAACCAAACAATCCCCAAATTTATAATTTTTATTTTTATTTTGCCTCTCTTTACTCTGTAAACCCTAGTTGGGATTTCTTGAAAAATTAATTGCTTGCCGCCTTATAAAATATGTGTTTGTTGTTCAATCGCTACCGTTGGTAAAAGCTTTTCAGATTCCCCTGGTCTAGTCATTGATGCTGTTGGTGAACTTAAAATTTATAATATTGAATCAAATGAGGGTGCTGATAAATTATCTCTATCAACCAAAAGAATATGGGCAGGAGCAAAGCAAGAAAATGATTTTTTTATAATTATTATATTAACACAAGCAATTAAAAAGTAAATTAAAAGAAGATGTTTGATTTGTTTTATGTCATTGTCTCTGTCAGGCTTAATGGTGCAAGAAAAGGAATCTTTAGAAAATAAAAGGGTTGGTAACCAGTCCCATTTATTAATGCAGGTTATGTATTGGGGAGAAGACGGGCTCAGCGTATTTCTATCTACTTCACGATAGAGTGTTAGCCTAATCGAATTTATTTGAAATGTGAAATTAATGGATAATTGGTTTTTATGATTTAACAATTAAAGTAAGGATTTAATTTGGTGAAAACCATGCTGAAAGTTTAACTAGAAACTGGATCGGCATATTATCTAAATGTGTATATAAATATTTACAAGGAGTAAAAAACTTCAAAATGTTAATGGAACTTATTCCTTTGTCCCTGTATATGTGACAAAGATCTGTCGATCTGACAATGTTTCAGAAAAAAGGAAGAAGAAGAAAGTTCTTATTTCCAACGTAATCGGAGTCGCCATCCGGTTCGTTTCTCTGTGGATTGAGGAATTTGAGGTGAAACGGTTTTGCTGTAGAGAATATTCGTCAAAGAGGAAAGGATTCGCATTCTCTTTTTCTGATTTTGCAATATTTTTCCCGATCTCTAAAACATCCAAACGAGAAAAAGGCTGGGATCCTTCGCGTCATGGCCACTCTTCCCCTTCGATTGCTTCTCCGAATTCGAAAGCGAAAGCAGGAGAAAGCAAAGGAAGAGAGGCCCACCATCATTTTCGTCGCCGTCAACCAAGACCTTTGAAGAGGCGCTTTGGACGACGTCCCACCACCACCCAATGTCCTCTTTGATCGAATGGAGACAGTCTCTGGACCTTCCCCGGTTGAGGTAGCGACTGCCAACTTCCTCGGCTAGCTGACGGTGAGTGGTTTTTCAGCACATTAATCTGAGGAGGAGGCCTGCAGCGGAAGATGCTCGGGTGCGACTGGTTTTGTTGGTCAAGATCCTCCGTGTCCGACGGGGCATGGGCGGAGTCGTGCTATGAACCGAAGCGCTTCTCTTTGCCCTCTCCAGTTCCGTCGTGGCCTGCCGGTAAGTTGTCGGAGAATGCCGTCGTTTTCGTTTAGGCTTTTCTTGCAAATGCTCTCGTTTGGTAGATTGAATGTTGTCGGATTTCTCCTCCTTTGTTCATTATCTTGTGAGGAGGTGGATTGTTGGTTCAGGGAAAGTTTGTTCTCCTATTTCTTTTTCTTTCCCTTTGTTAGTCCTCTTTCCCTCTACCCGGAAAAACCCGGGCAGTCGTACTTTATCGGCCTTGCTTGTCGGGATGCATAGCTTCCTGTCGAAAGTTTTGATTTGTCTTGTTCATGAATTTGATTTAATATATTCCCCCACCCCTTCCCCTCTCTCTCCACAACTAATGATTCCGATGTTCAGAAGTTACCTGTTATTTTGATATGCTGATTTTAGAATCTCTATGTCTCTCTTCTGAGTTGTAGACTCGATGTTCAGAAAAAGCTTGTGTATTGCTCTGCTGTCAACGTTTAAAAACTCTCCCTCTCCATCCCTTTCCTCCCCCACAGCCCAGCCTCCTCCTCTGTCTCATGGTGTCTGTGTCTCTGTGATATTATATTCTTTTGTCCATTTTTTTTCTCTTTCTGGCCTTGAGTTAGTCCACATTGCGGCAGGCAGGTGATACTAGATTCTATGATGTTATACCTATGGATATGATGCATAACACATTATTCCTATTTAGCATGGGGCGACGTTGCATGCATATATTAATATGCCAAGTATTCTGGTGCTAAAAGGTTGTGAATCAATAGATTCGACCGACGGTCGAGAATTTATTGATGTCTGTACTTGGATAAACGCCATTCAGATCATGACAGGTTATTTGGAAATCCGTTTGTGGGCAAAATTGGATGCTCTTAGAATATGGACGGCCAAAAATTCTTGGATATTGCTAGCTAGGTCTGAAGAGTGGATGTACCTTTTCAGGGCTCTAAATTTATTTTTACTTGCATTAGTTGCCTTAGCCTTCAATATTTTATTGGCATATTTCTTTCTCCGACTAAAATCAAAGCGACAGTGGTAAATGCCCTTGCCAACTCATTGGTACTGAAGTTCATATACTTTAAGTTTGGACAGTGATTCTTTTGGTGTGGTAGCTGGTGAAAATTCTGATAGTATTACAACTATATGCACTAACATGATTGGTGATCTCTGTGTGTGTGTGTGTGTGTGTGTGTGTGTGTGAGTGTGATGCACAAGGACAGAGTTCTGTTGGCTTTAAGCAAGCAGCTAGATTATGTCTTACTGAAAAGGAACACAAGAAGGCATGACAATTACCAAACATACGATGCTATTGTACGTGACAAGCAGCATAGGATGAAAACAGAATTATCTAGCTGACTAGGAGTGTCCCTTAGAATGCTGCCCTACTTGTGTTAAGTTCGTAAGTAATGACAACATATGGAACAGAGAGTAATCTTTGCTAGCGTGATTTTAGTTTTTTCTCTGTGCTGAACTGTTTATATCTTATTCTTCATGCTCACAATCTTTCCAGATTTATGTATTTTAACCTTAGTTCATTTCATGATTCTCATTCACGGAAACAATTGAGCATTTATACATGATTCCTTTTTTTTTTTTTGGGGCTTAGGGGAAGGATTTGCGACAGGAAGAATACATATAGGAGAAATAGAGATTGCTCAAGTTACTGAACTTGAGAAAGTTTGGAGCTGTACCTTGCTGCGGAGAAAGAACCATGGTGTTACAGTTTACAAGCCAATAAGAATACCTGATGGCTTCTACTGTCTTGGTTATTATTGTCAGCCAAATGATGAACCATTGCGAGCCTCTCTTTTGGTGGCTAGAAATTTGGGGTCATCAAAAGAAGAAAAGAGTTTCACTACTGTGCTAGGTATAGGCAATCATTACACATCACCAAAATCTCCTGCACTGCAAAAACCACTTAACTACATCTTGATTTGGAGGACAGATGGAGGGAATGGGACAAACTACTCTGCAAGTGGTTACTTTTGGTTGCCATGTCCACCAGATGGGTATAAAGCTATGGGCTGTGTGGTTACTAACAACCCTGACAAACCTTCCATTGAAGAAGTGAGATGTGTTCGTGCTGATCTTACTGAATCCTGCGAGACTTGTTCTTTGATGCTTGAATTATCCTCCTTCCAGGTCTGGAATGTAAGACCTTTTAAGCGAGGTATGTGGGAGAAATCTGTTCCAGTCGGGACATTTTTCTGCACTGCATTATGTAATTCTGAAGCTGAACTGGGGATATCTTGTTTGAAAAATGTCAATCTTTGTCTTCATGCTATGCCCAATCTAAATCAGATACATGCACTAGTAAGAAATTATGGACCCACTGTTTTCTTTCACCCAGATGAAATTTATCTGCCCTCTGCGGTGTCATGGTTCTTTGAAAATGGAGCTCTCATGTACAGAAGAGGTTACGCAATAGGTGAAACTGTTGATTCTAATGGTTCTAACTTGCCTTGTGGTGGGTCAAATGATGGCGAATACTGGATAGATTTACCATGTGATGACCGGAGGCATTATGTCAAGCTCGGAAATATAGACAATGCAGAGTTGTATGTACATGTGAAGCCTGCACTTGGTGGAACATTCACTGACATAGCAATGTGGGTGTTTTGTCCCTTCAATGGCCCTGCTACTCTGAAGGTTGGCCTGAAAAGCATACCACTTGGAAAGATTGGACAACATGTTGGTGATTGGGAGCATTTTACTCTCAGGATTAACAATTTTACTGGTGAACTCTGGGGCATCTATTATTCTCAACACAGTAGCGGTGAATGGGTGGCGGCGTATGACTTGGAGTATATTGAAGGGAACAAAGCTGTAGTTTATTCATCAAGGAATGGACATGCTAGCTTCCCCCGTCCAGGGATATACCTTCAAGGATCAAGCACGTTAGGGATAGGTATAAGGAATGATGCTGCTCGAAGTGATCTTTATGTGGATTCCAGTGTCAAGTACAAGATTGTAGCGGCAGAGTATCTTGGCGATGGCAGCATGGAAGAGCCATGCTGGGTTAACTATATGAGAGAATGGGGTCCCAAGGTTACATATAACTCTAGAGTAGAAATCGAAAAGATCATTGGTCTTCTACCAGTTACGATTAGGTTCTCTGTCGAGAACATTTTCAATCGGCTACCAACAGAGCTATATGGTGAAGAAGGCCCAACAGGACCCAAAGAAAAGGACAATTGGGTAGGAGATGAGAGAGGTTAACATTCAACTGTAGTTTCACAAAAGATAGGTTTCATTTTCGCCCCTTGCCGGCATGTAATGGATGGGGAAAAGGTTGATTGTTTAGTAGTTTATCAACCTAACTACTTCTGTTTGAAGTGCAAGTCACTCCCTTGTTTAGTTCATATCATTGAGTGTAAATGTTAACTGTATTTGTGAAAACGATAGTCAAATACAAGATTATTATGTTTGCACGTCTTAGAATTTCTCTATCTTAATGAGGGAATATGAGGTCTGAATTTCTTCTCAATGATGAGCAGAGAACGAGTGTCTTTTCCTGAATGTGTTTTCTATTTTTGTTGCTGGAGTGGTTGGATGGCGTAGATAAAAACAGTCGCAATTTGCTCTTATTCAAAAGGAAATTGCCATGAAAGTACTTTGAAATTAACGGTCTCTGGAACCTTCATAATTTAAATGCTACATGCTATTGATTAGAGAAGCTGCATGTTGCTAATTTACTTGCATTCAGAAGGTTTTACTTGAAACTCTAAGACATCTAAAGGAGTTCGCTGACAAATTTAGCGTACATTTTCCTTTTAAAGAAAAAAAAAACTTTATCACAAACCATGCTTTTGACTCATTTTTTAAGGAAAATCATGATTTTATTTAAGTTTGGCTCATAATAAGTGGTGTTGTATATGATTTTCTTTTTTACAATTTTAAAGTTGCATGTCAAAAGTTTGTTTTATTAAATAAACTATGTAAGTTTCATTCATTAAATTAAGTGGGTGTTTTTGATCTTTAGAAATTAAGGCACAAAAAGTTTTGACACATGCAAACTCTGATTTATATAACCACCGCACAAATAGAAGCTACTTTAATTGGGTCTTCCATTCATAATACTTCATTTTATAAACTAAGAGCGAAGATGTGATTTTCATGTCTATAAATATGAAAAAGGGAAAAAAATGTCCTCACAGTGCATAGGTCCAAAAACGGGAAATACAAAAATCAGGATCTTGTCAAAACTGCCAACAATTTAGATTTCAAGCTTGTTTAAGTAGAAGAAGGAAATGTGCGAAAAGGGTATAATTAACAATGAAGTTTTATTAACTTCAACAAAAATTTACTTACCAAACATTAATTTTTTCAATTTAAAATAGCAAGTGGCAATTGGCCGTTTCTACTTGCACAAAAACCATGTAATGCCCCTGCCTGATTTCCCAAGAACTGCCAACAGAAAAGCTTACTGTTGCTTTTCCGCTGCTGGAGCTTAGAAATAAAATGATCGAGAAAACGCAAGTCGGCTCATATCAAAAAATTCCATCGCTTTCCCCTTGTAGCATCACATCTCAATCATCCCAAAATCGCGAAATTAATCGCAAAAAACGTCCGGAAATTTTGAGGATTTTTTAGCCCACGAGAGCCATGAATTCCTTATCGAGAGTTCTTCACTGGTTTCGGCCATCGATGGCTGCCAGATTCTCCACCTCTGGACCCCGAAACTTGAGCCCGCCGAAGGCGAAGCTCAGAGGGGTCGTCTTCGATATGGACGGAACCCTTACCGTTCCCGTCATCGACTTCTCCGCAATGTACAGGGCGGTTCTTGGCGACGACTATGCCTCTATCAAGTCGTCATCTTCGCTTGGAGTGGATATCTTGCAGCATATTGACAGTTGGAGTCCGGATAGGCAGAAGAAAGCGTATGACATCATCGCGGATTTTGAGGGCAGAGGACTCGAGCAGCTTCAGATAATGCCAGGTGAAGTCGGGCTCTAATATAGCTTGCTAGAAGTGATTGTGATCGTATTTTTGGAGAAGAAATATGGGAGAAAAAATGACGATACGGTTTGTTTCGTTCTGGGGACTTGTATTTTTCGACCTTGTGCGATGTGGGTGGTGCTAGTTTTACTTCTAGTGGACATCTTTCGGAGGTCTTGACACTGTTGTGTTAATTCTTGATTTTGGGTTTCATGTTCTGAGTGGTTTCTGAGAGTTTCTCGGAAATGAGATCTTCTGTCATTTGACCAAGCTTCGCTTCGTGGAATGTGCGTTGATGCTTGATATTGTAGCTGCCAAATCGTTTGTGGGTTTCACACCGTTTGTACTTAAACACCGTTATGGACGTCGATCGAACTGATTTTGCTAATGCATAGACTAGCTATGCCAATGTTGAAAGTAAAAAACCAGAAAATCATGTCGTGCATATATTGTTTTCCTTTGTTCCTTCTGCAGTCCGAAACTCAATTCACATTTAGAAAATTGTAGTTGCACATTACCCGGTCCTCGAAATTCTTTGGTGTCTAATCTAACAAAAGGAAAAAAAGCGCCCCACACCCCCCAGGCCCCCACCCTCCCTTTTTTTTTTCTGGTTTAACTATTCATCAGAACCAATAATAAATCACCACTCCGTGAGTCCGTGGCAACTCTCTGCGTACCTTTCCAGGTGTGACGTATGGTTATCGATTCCTGTTAAATTGTTAATTATCCACATGTAACTATTATCTCGTGCAGATTTTATTTTCATGTATATCTTGACCTTATAATCTTATAATAAGAAACTGTGTCAAAACGTCCCTCCTTTTGTTACTGTCCTGGTAGTTTCTTCCATTTGCATAAGCAGCTTGGGTTTCATTCTAAATGGGAACTTACTGGAAAATTGTCGATGCTGTGTCAATTCATCTTTATCTTTTTCTTTTTCCTCCTGGAGTTGGAATTTTGTTGTGATACTCCTGCCTCTCATATGCACATCTATGTCTAAGAATCAGTTAGGCCAACCAAGGATTGTCATGCTTGCAACACAGATAGCTTGTTAAATCCAATTACGGAAGCAGCTGTAATTAGCAGGATGTGTAACTGAAATACGACCTCATCAGAACTTGTTTTCTGCTGTTTAGGCCCATTGCTGTTAAATAAGCATCTTAAACGTGTTGTTTAAATCAATTTTGGTTGCTCTTTGGGAAGCAATCATCTAAAAATGAGCCTGATAGAGTGTGCTTATCTAGTCCAAGTGTTGGAGATTCTCTTGAAGTTAGATACTTCTGGATTGTCAAAGATCTAACCTCATTCTTCTATTTCACCAATGATATGGGGGTTCACTAATTTTTTAATCTTACTGAACAAATGTGATTATTTTTTCTATGCCAGATATATATTTTCTACTTTTTCTAATTGCTCTAGCAACATTATGTACTTTTGGAAAATTTCTGTTGGCTATTCCTTATTACCTTTTATTGAGTCCTCCGTCTACATGCATAGACCATATGCAGGAGATTGGGCAACTGTGCGCTGATCTCTTGTTTCCACTCTCATGCTTCCTGTGACATGGCGTATTCTGGTAACCAGTTTTCCGTCGTCTCCTTGATTGAAGTTTCATTAACACAGAGCATCTTGATTATCCTTCCAGAGAGTTTGAGAGTGCAGGCATCCTTGATTGATTACTCTAACCGAGAATGGCATTATGTTGCAGGTGCAAAGGAGCTTTGTGAATTTCTTGATGCTAGACAGATACGGTATACCTCTCTTTCCCTGTTAGGATTCAACCCCTGATGTTGGAAAAAAAGTTCGTTTCATTCCACAGGATAGTTATCGATATAGCCGTATCTATTTTTTTCTTGGCAAGGGCTTAGCATCTTTGTGATGTCTATTAGTCTACTGGAAGATTGTAAGTTTGAGAATAGGATGTGAAAAATGAGGGGGAAAAAATAAATTAAATTAATCAGAAGCATTGACTTCAGATTTAACCATTCCACGGGTTATCAAGTGGTCTTGTTGAAAAGCATAAATAACTTTCCATAGTTTCATCCTGAGTTGGTGCTTTTCCTTGAAAATATGTCACTATATCAGTGTGTCTAAAAAGGATATCGAAACTTGACAACTAATTGTAATTTTTCACAATAAGGGAGATTGGTTTTTTTAAGCTTATAGGCAACTAAGGATACAGGAGCAAATAAGGCCTTAGATCTGTGAAGTGTTTTATGTATTTTCGTAGATAGCTTTGCAGAACTGCCATCCTGCCAGCTTCTTGAGACATGACTTTTCTTAATTGTGATGATCATGAATATCGTCTAGAACCTGCTTATCTGTAACTCATTGGATGACTTTATTGACTATTGAGTTGTTGTTAGTCATCAAGCATGAAGCATTTTTTTTTCTTTGTGCAGAAGAGGTTTGATTACTCGGAATGTCAAGACAGCTGTTGATTTGTTCCATTTGCGATTTGGGGTATGTTTCTGATGGTGAAAAG
Organism: Nymphaea thermarum; assembly: GCA_011799765.1. Lineage (NCBI taxonomy): Eukaryota > Viridiplantae > Streptophyta > Magnoliopsida > Nymphaeales > Nymphaeaceae > Nymphaea > Nymphaea thermarum. The sequence continues at coordinate 12,368 of JAANDH010001309.1, read as the reverse complement.
TGTGTGATTATATACGAAATCAGCTTTTAGTAGCTATTATCGAACAACAAAAGCGGCAAGGCTTGGTTTCACAATGTGAGCATGCTATTTGCATGCATAGAAAAAAAAAAAATCGATTTACTTTTGCATATAAATTTGCTATATGTAGATGGTGAATTTGCTAGTGAAACTCTCTTCATGTGTGGTGACCATGTCACAAGGCACTAACAAAATGCCTGCAGGAAAATAGTTATGATTTAGTCACTTATATTTAACTTGAAAATTCCATAAAGCAACATCCTTGAAAAAGGAAACGATGCATAGTACTTAATGTTCTTTGTGGATATGTTCAGAAAATGATCTGCTCTATGGAAGGCACCATGAGATCATCCTAATATGTCATTCTTTATATCAAAGAATACTGTGAATAGAAGGCATGTTCTTTCCTGGCAATATTTAGATATCAGAGTAGGCTGGGTCAATGCACCTAGGATTTCAGCTAAAGGAAAGGTAGTGGGGTTTTCTCTAGCTTAAATGCATGATGAACTTACACAGGCAGCTTCACTGAATAGTAAATATCTATAAGAAGTTGAAACAAGAGAGTATGGTTAAACCCAAAATGTCAGATGACTCGGATCTGGCTTTGTCAATTTTCCCCCTTTTTTCATTAAAAATTTTACTTGCTGGCCTCAAGGTAGGCAGTACCTGTCCGACTGAATAACATGACAAGGCGTTAGCCCAATGTCCGGTGATATGAAGTGACTATGGGTCAACTCTAAGTAGCTGCATCCATATGTAGTCAGGGGCTCCACTGTACAGAAGGGCTGTTCAAATGATATCATCATGCATTCAGCTTTTATAAATAGTTAAATACTCAACAGCAAGATAAGTTTAACTAGAGAGAGATAGAGGATGCCTTTCTTCCTTGAACAATAGCATGAAATATATTCTCAAGGTCCAATTATTCGATGCACACCGTGGACACTGATCATTCCCTTCAGATGCTCAACATGCAGTTTTTTTTTTAGTTTGACCAGGCTATGATCTGTTCACCTTGTTTATGTTTGTTTTTCCTACAGATGTCATTTGATCCAGCATTAAGCAGGGAATTTCATCCGTATAAACCTGATCCTGCTCCACTACTAAGTATCTGCTCTGTGTGGGGTGTTCGTCCAGATGAAGTAATAATGGTTGGTGACAGCCTTCGGGATGATGTAAGTGGTTATGCAATTATTGGACTCTTATTTCCACCGACTTTTTAGAATCTTGGCAACTGACTTGCCTTTCAGCATTTCCACTTACCACCTATGTTGCTTTATATCCTCTGGGCCAGCTTACAATGCCAACTACGTCTCCATTCAGATGACCTGAAAGTAAATGGTGCAAATTTTTTGCTTTGATGAATTTTTATGGACAATACAAGATTATGAATATTCCATTTTTGTGATAATAATATTGCAAGTTTGCATGGTTGAAAATAAATCGACAAAGCCTTGGGGTAGAAAACTTTGACAGGTTCATAATTTGTTTGGATATGGATGGAACCCAATGTGAAAACTGAAAACACATGACACCCTGTATCTTGCAGGTAACTTGTGGACGAAGAGCAGGTGCATTTACATGCTTGCTTGATGAAAAAGGAAAATATGCCTCTCCTGATTCTTTTACTGACGTACGACCTGATTTTAGAGTTTCTACGCTAATTGAAATATACCCATTACTAGAAGCAAATTTTGATTTGTCGCTGTAATACCAAGGCATATCAAAGACATGACAGGTTGTCTTTTGACACGACCTCATTGCACATGAAACGTATTTGGGTGAGACTGTATGGGCAACAAAATTCAGCATCCATAGCTAAGCACAGATGGCATGTTTATTTTGGCATCTCATGTGGACACATTTACTATTTCTCATTCTTAGTGAAATTTGTAATTCCTTCCTCGAGGAGCTTTGTATAACAGCACATTTACTTGTGTATAACATGCAACCATTTACTTCTGTATAACATGCAATCTGCTCCTTCTGGGTTTGTTTGGTTATATTTCAGTATCAGAAACATTATTTAATGAATTGTTATAATTGTGTGGTCTATGAGGAGTTAACTCAGTCGAACTGATTGGATTATGCCCGACATCAATTTCTAGATGTGCTAATGGCTTCAAGCAAAATTTTAAGCTGTTGCTTTCTTAATTAGCAAGAAAAATTACTCTTAGCAAGGTATCGTGGGACTTGTATCGCGTTTCCTTCTGTAACTTTTGGTGCATGGATGCTGAATCGCTGATAGAGAGAGGGAGAGAGTAATGCCGTCACTGTTGCTCCTACGGCTGATGTTTCTACAATCCCCAATTTACAGGCACATCTATCTAATGACTAGCAAACACATTGATCTGATGACCGCGAGCCTGATAATTGTTACTGTGAGTGTTATCAGTATTGGTAGTGCTGTTTATGTTTCGGGCTATATCTATCTTTTCTATTTAAATCTAATTAATAAGCAATTTTATTATGTTTAATAAAACAGAGAGGAACTCAAATTTTCAAGACCTGTATCAGCCAGCATCGCCGGGTCTGCAGCCCATTGGATGCATATTGGACGACATGCCGGCTGACATAGGCAACAGTGGTTACCATGAAATAAGATTTGACTAATTTGGCACAACGGTATCAGCAGGCAGTCAGATGCCGAATCCCCCTGTACAATGTCGGCTTTGCTGGCGTCAACAACGGCGCTTGTTCTTCGTGGGTGAAGTGGTGTCTGTATATTTGTCTGTAATGCATAGTATGTTTCACAATAATTGACGCCTTGATAACACAACCTATAATTGAAGCGGAATATACTGTGGAGCTGTGCATTGAAGTACTAATTTGGCAGCTAAAGCATAAGCTTTTTCTATTTTGTCGTCTTTCTACGGTAGCAGGCATGAAGCCTTTTCTAATTGGCAGCAACCTTTTTTTTTTTCGCATACAAGAATGAGAAAAAGGAAAGAGATAAGACGTAAGCATTGTTGTTCTCTTTATAAGTTATCTCTGGATTTAAACAAGCCGTCTGTTTGCTGCATTGACATGGTGAGTGAAGCTCTCCTTGACTCATTTGACCTTCACGCTGCAACACTCTTTCAGAATCTTTGCAAACTACTTGTTTCACGTTGCTTCTACGCACATACTTACTTTGTTGAAAGTGTGGTGGTTGCTTTGCTATTTTCACATCTAGAGCCTTGGCCACTTATTAAGATTAGCCCCAATATGGCCTGCGGTTCTGTTTCTCTGTTTCCGTTTTCCTTTTCTGGCGGCTTTTCCTTCTTCTGTGGCTTTACTTTTCTTATAACAGCATCGGACTACAGAATATGCGGAGAAGTGCATAAAGACAAAACAACAATCAAAACTCTCTCTCTCTCTTGAGGGTGTAGACAGAGTTTCATTCTCATAGTTTTCTCTCCTTGTACAAGTTAGGTGTTTCCCTCCCGTGAATTTCATGAGTACTGCTCAAATTTCATGGCCTTTTCTCAGTGTTCCATTTAGGGCTAGGTTTTTAAACTTTGATTGCCAAACAAAACAAGGTTTCCATGTAACAAGTTGAATACATAAAAACATCCTGCAAATCTTGATCCACTGCCTGGAAAATTTATGGGAATTGAACTGATCATGTGTCAGTTCTGCACCACATGAATCAGCTACATGGATTCTGAGACACGAGCATGGAAGATACTTCGAGAGAGCACAGTGAAGGGATGGGATCCACGAGATCAGTTCCAGTGGAGAGCGAGGTCTGAGAAAAACCTTGGTAGGACCTCCCAATGGACACTTGTATGGTGGCAGCACAAAATGGTCCAAATCTGCGACATGTAGGCCATCACTTCCTTGTTCAATGATGAAAAGGACCCTTCTGTTTTAGCACCATTCAAATGCAGGCAGGACCCGTGGCCTCTTCTCATAGATTACCAACAGAACCCTCCCTCTCTTAAGTTGCCCCATTTCCAAACCCACGCCAAATGGAAAGTCTAGTTTAGTTGTTCACTTTCTCGACATAATTGGCAGATCTGTTCAAAAATTTTGCTTTCTTGCTATGTGATTCACTTTTAAGCTAGACCGTAATAAACTGTTTCGCCTCTTCCATCATTTAAAAATCATTATTTAGGATCTTTAGGATGAAGAAGCTCAAGATTGTATTCCACAAATATATTTCTCTTGACATAATCTGGTTGGAGTCTGTCTAGCCCCAACTTGTTTATTGTAGAAAAGATTTGGTAAAAGAGCTAACTTGTTCAAACTGAGGTTTGTATCAAGAATATGGAAAATGTTAGAGCCTTCTTTGGGATCGTAACAAGAGCGAAGCCCGAACATGAAAATTTTCCTTCATGAAAGGGAGGGTGCAGTGGACCAGTGGTGCATCATGATTCATGGGCAGCCATTTATTTTTTGGACCCATTACCCCAACCACCAACATGTGCCTCTTGCTTATTATAATATAACATGGTCCTAATTTGGCGAGATATTTCTTGGCATACAATTGATGCTAGAGAAACTTATTTTGAGTTGTGCCATTTAGGGGAAAAGAATAAATAACATACGGAATGTATAAAACTGATTTGTTTAATCCTTATGAATGTGTCTCGATCCAATTTTGTCGGATCCCTCATGACTAAAAACAGTATCCGCCATTGAAGCAAATGAGAAAGTAGATGATACCAATCAAAGGCGAGAAGATAGGATCCAAAAGCACAACCCCATGTGATTAATCACCGTAAAAAACAAAAAATGAACATACTTCATAAAGAAGATAAGAACATCTTTCTTCGCATTGGAAACCGAATTGTGAAAATGAGGTAACTGTTGTTATGACTCACTTTCTTGTGTGATTTAGTTTCATAGTTACACATTCTAATCGTGCCCCGATCACCAAATGTGAAACTTTCTGCAACTGTTGAAGATTGTTGCGTGTCAAACTCAAAAGTAGTTGGTGGAGATTCTTATTGTCACCAAGGAACCGCTGAATCGAAAATAAGAGCAAGTATACGGTGAGGCTTACAGCCTTACACCCAGTAATTTGCTAGGAAAAGAGAACGGAGATTATTTCCCATGGAAGCGCCGCCTGTCTCTCTCATGAAGTGAAGCTGTGATTTGGAGCCGTAGTCCTCCATTTGAGAGAAAGGGAGAGGACACGGCGCTCCCCCGGCCCACCTAGGAAGACAATAAACCACAAAAATCTCGAATCTTCTCCTCCCTTCTCCCTCTCTCTTTGCCTCTTTCCCTCTCCCTGGCCATGCTTGATATAATACTTATTCCTTGCTGCTGATGGCTTCCTCTGCCCTGAATAACCGAATCTCCCAAAGCCTGTGAATAAAAGAGAGCATCTCTCTCTCTCTCTCTCTCGCTCTTCCTTTCTGAGAAGATGGAAACCGGCAGAATGAGTTTCTGTAGCAGACCGAATCTCCGGGTATGCCCATCTCAGTCGAGTTTTCCTAATCAAAGAGTTACACTCATGCCATCAACACGGTTCTCCATCTTTCTCGCAGCCTCCAATTCGCGCAAGAACCCCAAAGTCTCTCTCCCCGGCAGGAGCAACACTAAAAACTCTAGAAACCAATCTCTGAAATCCTTCTTGAGTCCGAACCGGACGCAGAAGAGACCGACAAGGAGGAAAACCGATCTACCAAATGGTGCTAAAGGCTGGCTTCTTCAAGCGGGAGAGGAGTATGGGATTGAGATGCTTGTTTTGAGTGGTGTTGGGTATTGGGTACAGGGGCTCAGGTGTTTGCCATGGCTGGCGCTCAACTTCTACTTCAAGGATGCGCTTCAGATCAATCCGTCGACGTTACAGTTGGTTCAGAACACGGCTAATCTTCCTATGGTGGCTAAGCCTCTATATGGTATAGTCTCTGATGTGCTGTATATTGGAGATGAACACAGGGTGCCGTACATTTCCATTGGAGGTTGGTATTTTCTTCCTAGATTCTCTGGCCTCTATCTAAACTGTTGTTGCGAAAAGTTCTTCTATTTTGAACTCTCCATTTGGTTCTCTCTCTCTCTCTCTCTTCCTGTTTAAGCACATATCAGTAAGAAGATAAAGAAGATTAATGAGGAGAGTTCTGCTAGTGGGGTTGCTTATATTTTTCTTCTTGACCTCTGTACTCGAAGATTAAATTATATTGTTTATTTTATAATTAATGTTGTGAAAGACAAAGATTTTGTGTTTCTTCTTTCTTGTAAAAGACTTCCTCAATTCCCATTATTAATTTATCGAACACTGCGATTTGGTTTATAGTTAGGGAGTCAATAATGTTCTTCTGGTAAACCGGCAATTAGTGTTTGCACCTGATGCTTGTCTTCAGTATGAATTTCGAGCGTCATGGATCTGTTTTCTGCTATGTGCTTGCTTTTATTGTAGGGGGACTGGCAAACTGCTTGCGCGGCCTCATATATGTCGATTAGCAAGCTTTCTTCGTGATAACTTTGCATATGTGTGTAGTGTTTTTGCAGGTAATATCTTGGGGTACCATGGCCTTGGTCCCAGCCGCAGGAGAAATGTTGCCCGCTTTGATGGCCTGCATTTTACTTAGCAACTTGGGTGCATCCATAACTGAAGTCGCTGGCGATGCTTTGGTTGCTGAGTGCAGTAAACGCCACAGGGTTGGTGAGCTTCAGTCTTATGCTTGGATAGCGCTAGCTGCTGGTGGAGTTGTCGGTAACTTTTCTGGTGGGTTCATTCTGCAAAAGACCCAAAATCCCAAGTTCATGTTTCTGGTGTTCTGCCTTCTACTTTGCTTTCAACTTGGCGTTTCATTGAGCGTAAGCGAGAAATCGCTAAATCTGGAGATGACCAAACCATATTCATCAAGTTCAGATTTTCGTCTTCTGGCTGAATCGGTTACAGGGAGTGTGAGGAGACAGTTATCTGAACTGATCTTAGTGATAAGACAACCACGCATTCTGTTTCCCCTATCCTGGGCTGTGTTATCTACAGCTATAGTTCCTATTCTCTCTGGATCTGTTTTTTACTTCCAAACGCAGATCTTAAACGTAGATTCATCCGTCATCGGACTATCTAAAGTGATTGGTCAAATGCTGGTTCTGTCAGCAAGTGTTTTATACGACCGCTTTCTAAAGAAACTCCCTATGAGAAAATTAGTGTGTGCACTGCAGATTATATATGCAATCTCCATATTATCTGACCTTCTTTTAGTGAAGCAACTTAACCTTCGGCTAGGAATTTCCAACCCTCTATATATCTCGTGCTTTGCTGCACTGGCGGAAGCAGTTGCACAGTTTAAGATATTGCCATTCTCCATTCTACTCGCAAACCGATGCCCTAAGGGATATGAAGGCTCTGTTCTGGCTTTCTTTATGTCTATGCTGTGTCTATCATCAATTTTCAGTGGATATGCTGGTGCTGCAATCTCTTACCTGCTTGGAATGTCCAGCGGAAATTATGCAAGATTGCCAATTGGAATATGCTTGCAGTTTGTAGCAGCATTGGTGCCACTGCTTTGGATATCTTACATACCGATGTCAATATCTACAGCTGCAGAAAGGAGAAGAATGGTGATTAGAGAAGGTAGAAGCACAAGATGACAAGGTGGTGTTTCAGTCTTGTAACTGTTGGTTAATTATTTTTCATATTTGTGGATCATTATAGAAAACCAAAAGGTTGGATATCTGAGAAAGCTGAAGAGATGTAAATTTGTATAAATTTTGTAGCTTGTTTGTAGCAGTTGTACATATAAACTATTACTGAAAAATCCGCCCACAAGGTTTCAGTCCTGAATCTCCTGATGTTTTCTTTTTTTTCATATTTTGCCGCGAGGTACCTTTTGTTTAAATTTACATTGACGACGGATTAAAATATCTCATTTCTCATCAATCGGACAACTTGTAACTAATTGAAGGCATTGTATATCATTATTACTAGGCTACGATGCTATAACGGTCAATGCTATTTGTGCTCTTGTATTTTCGTAAACAGAAGCAATCCTCTTCACATTCTAAAGCTTGCCAGCCATACGTTATTCTATCTCTCAGGGCGTCATGCAAGTGATCCTGAGTTGCTTGCTTGTTTGAGCAGAATCCCTGTTGGTTAACTGTGGAGAGCACTGATAATAAAACTAAGTTGATGATAATAATTTTCGAGCGAGCAGAAGGACGGTGAAAGCCGAAGCTCCCACATGCGCCCCCCTCTCCCCATCTTTTGATGCTATGCAGTGGCACTTCCATTATGCTTTCAACTTGTATGTCGATACATTTATAAAGAATTGACATTGCCGGAGAAACTACCCGCTTATCACCCCCCACCTCAACCGTTGATGACAATAAGTGCTAAGTCTTTGGAATATGCGTCAAAATTTGTTATCGGAAATTATATCGCACAGAATCGAATATTTTTTATTGTTTTGTCCAAGGAACCATGTCTTGACATTTTTTATACTGCCCGCAAGGCAACGGTCGATGCGATGGCAGTATAAACTAGTTAAGCCGTATCATCGAATTAAAATAAAAGGACAAAGTTTGATAAAAGTAAGCTTCTACTTGAACTTTAGTAGAGGACCCAATTTGACTACCCTGAACCCCAGTTCAACGCAACGCCACCCCGACCAGAACATAGCAAGTGCTAAGTTGGGTGTCCATCAGGCTGGTCTGGGTTGATCTGGGGCAGCTTGGCCAGACATCAGTACCAACCCTTGACCAGACATTTGCATGACAATTCGGGAAAATGAATGACAGTGATGGTTTTAACTACTTTCATGATAGAAATTTGCCTTTTCTAAACGATGTTCGCTTCCATGGGCACGGCAGCATGCGCCAAACAAGGGACTCATCTCACTCCCTGTAAACTAGATGACATTATTGTGGATTTGCCTTTTATGGGCGCAGTACTAAGTCTTAATCACATATAGACACAACTCTCTTTATGCGAGAGAATGGCGCCCATTCATCCAAGGAAAATTGAGAATGGTGCGCCAAATCCACCTCAGCTGCCTCCTCTGTGCAAGGCAGGTGAGTGCTCTCTGTACAGAATGCGATCTTCCATTCCATTCTTCCGTGCTAGCTTTCGCCGTCTGCTGGTAGATTCCAGTTGCAACATGAAGCACGTGCGTATTTCAATCCGTTGCATTGGTTTCACAGGCTTGTCGAACAATTCAAGCATCTGAGACACTACTTGATCGCGCAGAATACTCGGAGACTAGCTTGAAAAACATCGTTGACTTGTCTTCCAACAGCCGCAACGGGCTGTCAAATTCTGCAATTTTACCTGAAAAAAGGAATTTAAGGTGTGTTTAGTTAAGAAGTGCTTTAGATGAACCAGAGCAAGCTTTACTTGTTGACATACTGTTTTCCTAGAGAAGGTGGTAGTCAATTGACAAATTTAATCGGATAGTGCTCTAGTGATGTTTAAAATATGATGCAAAAACATTTAAGGAATTTTAGATGTTCCAGAAAAGTTGAAACACAAGAAAGCAATTCAAAAATAACCAAGTTAGAAAAACATGGATTATGTATCATTATAAGCTCAATCCCCTCGAAATAAAAGGAAAAATACAACACTCATAATAGTGGGCTCACGCAATAAGTGGTAATGTAATGTTTGCACTCTTGAAAATCTAAAGGACTTCTGCAACCAACAAAAAGACTCGTTTAAGCAGCAGAAAAAAATATCCTGCTTTACGGGTTACCGATGCCCTGTGGAAAGTAAGGAGCTCTAGAAGGCACAGTAGGAAGAACAAGTATTTCAAAATGAGGAAAGGAGGGTCAGATAAAAAGAGATACTCCAAAAGTGTAAACATCGTTTACTCAGAATCTTCAAGCTGCGGACAAATATGATGTTTTCAAACCTTATCTAGGTTAAACATCCAGATCGATCAGAACTAAAATTGTCAGGTGGCTCTAAATTCCTCCCTGCCCTTCCCTCGAAGTTTTACCTAAAACGTTAACTATGAAAAAAACATAAGATCCAGAGTCAGAATCTTTAATGGTTTCAGTGATAAAAAGATCTCACCTAATATAAACAAATAATAGCAACTAATCATTCACATGCTTTCAGAGTGCTTGTAGCAATCCAGTAAGTGCTGTTACATAATTTAGAGAGATGTGCTTACCGTCACTAAGAACCAGAACCAGATCACTGTCAATCACTGTTGGGATACGATGTGCAATAGTTAACACGGTGCATTCTCTGAATTCTGTTCGAATAATCTTCTGGATCAAATTATCAGTTGCTGTGTCAACAGATGCTGTTGCCTCATCAAGCACTAAAATTCTTGCCTGTTTCAGCAAAGCTCTGCCCAATGACACGAGTTGTCTTTGTCCAACACTCCAGTTGTCCCCATTCTCCAAAACTGTGTTCCCCAGATATACAAAGCCATTAGTCAAGCACGAAAAGAATCAAGGGCACCTTCCTACATAGATAAACAAGCATATAACATGCCCTATGAAAAAATGCTACAGAGGTGGATGGAAATGGACAAGCACCTAGAACTACTACTGTAGCTAGAGATATTCTAAGCATTTTGTAGAACCTTTCTACACAGTAAAATTCAATCACTGGAGAACTCAGAAAAGTATACAATCCCACTCATTAACACTAGACAAGCATACAAGGTCCGTTTATGAAGAAAAAATTTGTTCTAGAAAATGAGGTTAAACTTGACACGATGGAAGAGAGAAAAACTTTCTATGGTTTACATGCATGCATGAACTTCCACAGATACATGTCCATAGTGGATGCACGTTCAACCCTAGATATTTCAGATCTTAACATAGACACCCTAAAAAGAAATTATCAGGTTATACTTTTGAATTTATGCTTTCTTCTAACTGTTTCAAAGGAAAGAGCTAGCCATCGTCCACAAGAATCTTTATCTTTCTATAACAGCAAGCATACAAGCAGGAGGGAGCCATAAATGGCATCCTCTACCCTCTTGTAGCAGAAAAGGGTAGACTTTTTTCTCTTGCTTGCCTGCTGCCATGCATGACTTTTCCTGCCCCATCTAGTTAAATGAGAACACCTTATATGCCAGTCGTTACTGGAAAAACGAAGCACACTAACTTGCACCAACACCTTGACCATTAAAAGGTTAAGTTTCAAACCTAGCCTGCTTTCTTCTTGGAAATTCAGCAAACAATTCCCGGTGCTCAGTAGAATAATAACAAGCATACATATGTGCATTTGACCAAGCATGTCACAAGTACCTGGACAGTCAAGTTTTTGTTCTTTTTGACGGATCACATCACCAAGCTGAGACTTGTCTAAAGCCTGCACTTAAAACAACAATTAGCATGAGATCATCAACCTTCTCCAATGCAATTTATTAAACTGAGCACAGACCAAACTTCACCTGCCATATTTGGTAGTCAGTGTGCTCATCAAGTGGATCAAGGTTTCCCCTAATGGTTCCTTCAAACAAAGTTGGATCTTGAGGAATAATGCTAAGACGTGAACGGAGATCGTGCAGGCCTATTGTGCAAATATCAATGCCATCTATGACAATCCGTCCTTCTACCGGTTCGATCAAACGAAATAATGCCTGTATCATGGTAGATTTGCCGCTCCCTGTACGGCCAACTACTCCAATTTTTTTCCCCCCAGGAAATGTGCAACTTATCCCATGAAGGACCATTGGAAGACTTTCCTTGTACCGAACCTTTCAGAGAAAACAAAGAAGCAAGTCATCAGCAACCAAAAGAAGATTAACATACACCAAAAATACCATATGGAAAGTTGTGATCAAGTTGAGAAACACAGCAATAAAAAAATTTGAGCTAGAAAGTTAGAAAGAACATAGATAAAGTTCAAAATTTTCAGACTAGAATAGCTAAACCACTAATGCTTGTCTGACTGGCATGGCTTAAAGGCACAGGAGGCACTTAATATCATCTATTACCATTAAATCTGAGATGGCGCAACTATTCAGACATTTCATCCACAATGACATTAGCCACTGGATTTAAAAAGAGAAATGGCCATGACTAAAAGAAAAATTAGTAGGGCATATATAAAAAATGCTACTTCTAATTAATTAGTAAGGCATAAATGACAAACTAGACCATTTTTTTATGTCCAACAATATTGTCAAGTGCCTGTTATCTGTTAGCACAAACTCGTGCATGATCTATTACTGTCAAAAACAAGTACTTCCCACAAATTCTTATATTTCCACCACTTACTAATGGGTAGGTGGTCTCCATATACTTGTGTGCAATGTTATAAAAGGCGTAGCGTATCGCGTATCGGTCGGGCTGACCTATACGCTGTATCGTAACGTATCGTAAACGTAGCGTAGCGTATCGTAAAATTATTTTTTTAATTTTAAAAAATATTTAAAAATCAGAAAAAATAGAGAAAAAATATTAAAAATCTGAAAAAATAAACAAAAAAACAGAAATCAAGAAAAATG